>VDFB02388080.1:0-13495 GCA_007258455.2 Sequoia sempervirens | reverse complement strand
AATCTGTGGACGAGATTTCATGTGACAATCCCTAATCAGTGTTAGGGAAAAATCATTAAATGAGTGGTCGAGATGTCATCTAAGAAGATCGAATCGGTGGTCGAGAATAAATGAGATAATTAGTCAAAAAGATAAAGATTTTTGAAAATCAAGAAGATAAAGATTGCTTGATTTGTGAGATTCGAAAAATCAATAAGATAAGAGTTGAACTGAAAAATAGATTTGAAAAATCAAGAATTTGCTCAATTGCTTGATTTTTTGGAAGAAGATTACCATTTTGAGTTAAATTAATTCAAAATATGGATTTTGTGTGATAATAAATAATCGATTTTCAGATTATTTACTAAAATGAACTAACAGTCAAGAATGTGAGATCATTTTAAATAATTTCATTTATTTAAAATGAGTGAAATGTTAAATTTGGCAATTAAATAATTAAAGATAATTATTTAATTTAGAGGATATGATTAATAATTAAATAAATTAAGAAATTTATTTAACTGTAAGAGGACAATAGACCCTTAGTGACGTATTGAATAAGTATAATTTATTTATTTAATAATCATGAAGAATAAAAGATACATGAATTAATTAAATAATTATAAATTATTTAATTAATAGTAGGAAGTGGACCAGGACATAATTATGTGTCATGATTATGCTAGGACGAAAGTGGTAAAATAGAGCTTGTAGGCCTAGGTAATTTTTATGTGTCTACATGTATTACCCCCAAACAGGTGATTGGCATGTCTCCATTTTAGCTCTTGTACGAGTTGAATGTGGAAATTCTCATCACACTAGAATTACTCGCTTTAAAATTGGCCAAGGCCATTGAAGACGAAACTTTTGACAACTCCGTTGACAAGCACATCATGTTCCTTGCTGAATTGGAGGAGAAGTGCATACAGATGGTGGATCACATTGTAGAACACCAAATCCAAGTCAAAAGGCTTTTTGATAAAAAGGAAAAGTCTCAAGATTTCCAAATCGAAGATCAAGTCTTATTTTGGGACAAAAGAAGAGAACCACAAGGAATGCATGGAAATTTTGATTCCTTGTGGCGAGGTCCTTTCACCATTCTCCAACTTTGTGGTGAGAATAGTTTTCTTTTGCCATACTAGGATAGGACACCCTTTTCACTATGTCACAATGGAAAAAATCTAAAGCTCTTCACTCAATGAAGCATCAGATAAGTTTTTAAATATTTGTATAGTTTTGTGTCTTTTTATTTTGTCTTTTTGTGTCTTTTTGTTGCCTAACTCTATAGCCCAATGGATGGATGAAGGCACTTATAATTTGGGATTCTTCTCACTTCGATCATTTCAAAGGATGATCAAAGGAGGCTCCCCAGTTAGAGCTAGCTATTATCCTTGAATTTAGTTGTGCTCAATTCATGGGATAACCCCTATGAAACTTATACATTTTGTAACCCACACCCTCTAAGCATGTGAAATGAGGAAAATCCTACTTTCCCTTGTGTTTCCAGCCCAAATCTCTCAAAAATTCATTTCAAGTGATTCCTCTTTTTGCCTTTTGAAAAATTACAAAAGGTCAAAAATTGCAAAAACTTTAGTTTTGGGAGTTAATATTTTTCTTGCAAATGAAAGAGCACTGAATTTTAGTGCCCTTACATGTTTTTTGTAGTTTTCATAGATGAATGTAGTTGTGTTGATTTTTAGCATGACTACACCCTTGATTCCACACATTTTGCATTAATGTTGATTCAAAATGCATGTTTAAGATGTTTTAAGTCATGTTAATCTTCATTTTAGTTTTTCATTCTTGATTCTCAATTTGTTTGTGTGTCACCCTCTATCTCATTTCTTTTGTTGTTTTTATATCCACTTTTGCAAAGTATTTGAGTGAGTTTTGTGCCATCACCATCTAGGTTTTCTCCATTGTTAGTGGGTTCAGAGGTATGTCGCCTTTTCATTCTTCTTTCCTTATTTCTTTGATGTATGTTTATAGTTTTAAATGGTCTATATTTTTGGAGCTATGCTTTCTTTGGTGTTTAAGATTTTTTATCATTTAGATTCATTTACTATCAGTTTACTCATTTTTATGCCCTAGTTTTGGTGTGAGCCCATTTAGGGTATACTATACCATCACCATGAAACAAGCATGTCCCATACCACAAAATTTTTTATTGCTAAGACACTGTATTTTGGTTATATATCCTTGTTATCACTTAAAATTGCACCCTGTTGAACCTGATGTTCAACACCTCAGTGTAACATGGGAAGACCTCTAAAGATGTGGGTTTCTTGTAAACAGAGGTCAACCTCCAGAGAAGGCCGACTTCCTATGGTGTCACCTAACTACTGATCTTGTAAGGAAAAGGGAGAAGGAGAATGCATAAAAATGAAAATTAAATCCTATGGTGATGCACCAAATTGACAAGAGCAATGGAATACTTAGGTTACACTTGAAAATTGACGAGGAACATAAGATTACACATCAAATTCTATAAAGATTTGCATTAATGTTTCACAAACAAGTTTGATTCACACACTTTTTCAAAAAAGGAAAAAGATTTTCACAAATTGGAATTCATGTGTAACTATGTGAACACATTTTGTGATTTGTATAATGATACTTCAACAAAGGAAGGCATGAAAACAAAAGATAAAGTTATAAAGGAATAAAATAAATTCACAAAATAACTTGATCATTAACCTAAAATGCACAACACTTTGCAAAAAACAAGATGGTAATTTGAAACATCCACAGTGATCAAGGTAAAATTTGTATATTATGCTTTGAATGAGTTACAGAAGTGTGCTAATCTGAGAAAGGACTACAAAAGTCACAGACTTTCAAAAAGCATAAGGAGAACTCCCCTTTACAAAGAGGAAAAAAATGCCATATATACTAAAATTGTGTCGGCCCCTGCCCTAGGGCTTACAAAAAATATCATCCTCTAGAAAAAGATTTTCCCTTAGATCTTCTAGTGAAGTTAATTCTATATTGAATGTATATCCCCATTGTCCATGTTTGAGCCTCCTTGAAGGGCCACTTTGAATGCTCTAAAGCATTAACATTAATGTCGATGCCCCTTTGCTAGTAGTGATCCCAACTATCACTGTGACTCATGGTTTCTTCTTCCTTTGGCCTAATTATCGCTCCAGATCTTTCTTCAAGTCGACCATCTTCGAGAAGCAACATCTGACCTACCTTGTTAGATTCAAACACCATGTTTATCGAGCTGATTGATCACCTTCGATCTCTGAGTAGATCGTTATGCTCTGTTGATCTCGTTCATAGGGGGTAGTCAAATAGTCAAATGGATCATGGTTCGTCCTTAGCTCCCTCTAATTGGTTGAACTCGTGCCACGTAGATTCCCAGACGATCAAAGGTTGCTTCATCAAAATCGCATGTCGGTGAGACACTAATCATGTCTCCCTGATGTGATTAGACCTCGTAGCAGCATTTAGCAAGACATACGACAGTCGGAAAGACCTCATAACGATTGGCCAGAGTTATATCGATATCAAAAAATGTCGCCCAAATTATCGTTGTTGGCCAGAGGTCTCACTGAAGCCTATAGCAGATCCATTGCTATCAGAAAGACACCACTAGGTCGGCGGGACTTCATAGCGAACTCCTCCATTCTCCCCGAGCTCACTTCATTTCGGCAAGACCCCTTCTTGGTCTGCGAGACCTTTCGCCGAGACCTCCATTCGTTGCCGAGACATTATCGGGTTAGCAGGACCTCTCCCCGAAGGTAAACAACTCTCCCTGACACCGACCTTGTGAACAACTTTTGGCATGACTCCCACCGGTCGGGAAGACTTCACATTGGGAAACAAGAGTCTTACTGATGTCCCTTTCTATTTCAGCAAGACTATCAGCGGTTGGAAAGACCCCACACCGAGCGCCAAACATTACACCAAGACCTTTTCATTTTGGCGAGACCACCCTTGGTCGGGGAGACATCATAGCGAAGGCACAAGCTTTCGCTGAGACCTCCATTCGTCGTTGAGACATCTCCCAGAGCTTAACATTACGTCGAGAGTTCCATTCTTTTGGTGAGACTTTGTTTCATCAACAAGACTTCATAGCCAATAATGGCTCTTTTCCCCAATGACAATATCTTTTCGATGAGCTAGCCTTGTGCACAATGGTCAGTGTGACTTCTTTCTAGCAGAGATACATAAAAACTCCTGGTGACCAAAAAGTCCTAGTGACCTAAGGATTTCAAATGAATATAGCACAACAGCTAGTCGACAAGACATTCAGCTGGTCTCAGCGATTTTCTTCATCAGGAGTTTTATGCCAAATCTGAATAAGGGATGCCTTCCAATAGACCCTTTTTCAGCTTTGTCTTTATCTTTATGTTTGCTATCTCTAGGAGGTATTCCTCCACTAGCAGGTTTTTTTGGAAAACTTTATCTATTTTGGTGTGGATGGCAAGCAGGCTCCTATTTATTGGTTTCGATAGGACTCTTTATGAGTGTTATTTCAATATATTATTATTTGAAAATAATTAAGTTATTAATGACTAAACGAAACAAAGAAATAACTCCCCATGTGCAAAATTATAGATTATCTTCTTCAATCTCAAAAAATTATATCGAATTTAGTATGATTGTATGTGTAATATCATCTAGTTTATTGGGGATAGTAATGAATCCAATTATTGCAATTGCCCAAGATACATTATTTTATAGTATTTATATAAACCTTTTTCTTACTAACTGAAAAAACTAGGATTTTCCCTTATATTCTTAAAATGGCAGGGAATAGGCTGAAATTATCAGATGAACTTCTAATTACAAAATCAACTTGATTGTTAAATTAGAAGTTCATTTTGTACCATGTAATATACATTTTCATTCTCAGAAAATATCGTTCAAACATGCGTAAATAAAAAAAAATGTGTCATTATGTTCTATTTAAGTTATAATAGAAGTTAAGAATAACAAAACATGAGCGTAGATAATCTAATCTCGATACTTAATTGAATTGAGAGAACCTCGCTATTTGCAATTCTTTCATCTAAAAGATAGTGTGAGCATAGCACAATAACTATTTATTATTCATCCAACAAGAATTGAACCCGCGACTTCCCAATTATGAGTTGGGTGCTTTTACCATTCAACCATGGATGCTATGATAAAGCATAACTAAAAAAAGTTCATTTTATTATAATAAGTATGGATTCAAATTAACCAATTTAATTCTAATTTATGACCTTGTGAATTAGCATTAGATGTATGATTTATCCCTTGTTGCGAATGTTCCCATTGGCCTTCATGAACACCTGAACATAATCTGTCCTGCCTGATTGAGCCCATAGGTGAAAAATGGGTAACAATCCTATCATAGGATATTCATTTCCCATGTTCCACATTTTATCGCCTAAATGTCATTCATTGTTACTTGGGTTTTAAACCCCATGTGGCATCCAAAACATGTCATTTCAACTTCATCTCTAGTTTTGTAACCCGCTCTACAACACTCACCAACACATGTTCGTGGTTCTTGTTACCGCTTTTTACTACGGCTTAGGTCAAGTCAAGTTTATTGGTTTAGTTTCAACTTTGTTGAAGAAACTAAAAAAAACAAGTAAAACTGGATGAAGTTCATCGTTTTAAGGTACAAAAATTTTCATGTTTTGCTGATTGAATGTTCAGTAATCATCATTGAGACCATTTTGCATGTGAATCATAGTTTATTGTGCAAACGTCTGAAACAAAAAATTGAAAAGATTTGCATAATAATGCTTTTATTCATTCTGTAAAAATGTTGAATTCCACACAAGCCGTGGAAGTAACTTTTCTGATTCTTACGATCAAAGGAAGAATGCATAAATAACTGTATGCTATACAACTGAAAATAACGGAAACATAGGGTAGGAGGTGATTCGTCATTGCCTGGAATGACGAATCGTTGACAGTTGAAGACGTCAGCTCTAGCTCCAATTTCAGTTGTAGCTTCCGTTTCAGCTCCAAAAGCGTCTGCAAGGAAGATGAAAGATGACGTTAGAGATAATCTCTAAGCAATAACGGACCAGATCCTATCATATATCTACACTACCAACAGAAATATAACATGCAGTCGATCAAGCATTCATCAGATAACTGCAAAAAAATTAGAAAATAAAGCATGTAATTCAATGGAAGCTTTCAGCTTCTTATATTTTGCTGACATGTTTGTTTCAGTGTGCAGGAACAGGTTCATCATGTTCATTTATCAGATATGTGGAGTAAAACGGGCTCCCACAAGGGTAGAGCTCGGCATATCAGGTAAATACCTCTCATTCACATCATACATGAGAGTCATTGATATCATCTACGGTCTGAAATAAGAAAGCTGTCATAAAAGCAACTCATAGCAGCAGTGTTCAATTCATATGTTTAAGCCAAGTTTTGAACAATTTCATAACAATGACACTGCCCTATCAGATTAAAGTCACATTAACAGAGTATTCAAGTACAGGACAGATTTGCAACGATTCATTTTTCTACGAGTTCTTCAACAGTAAGTGGAAAATCTGTTTTAAATCAGCAATTAAGAGTAATGAAAGATACAGATATGCATTATCTTTTATCAAACAGGCATACAATGTTACAAGTTTCTTTTGTCAAGAGCAGTAGTGATAGCACGATAAGCTCATAATGTATGCGTATCAAGAAAAGTAACAAGTGCCAGAGCATCAATTCTCAGATTTCAAGTTTGCATCTGTCCATCTCAGTCATCCAACAATGATGATGGTGTTGTTAACTCTTTTGAGAGATAGGTAATCTATGGCTCATAGGGATTTTATCCAAGATTGCAGCATGATGATATAGTTCTAAACCAACTTCAACCAATAGAAACAAAAAATGCAGCCATATACAGTGAGAGAAAATTAACACTAAACTGGAGTGTTTTTTTTTTTTTTTTAAATCTGAGAAAAGCTTGCCTTTTAAAACATAAATCAGATTTCTATGAGTTTTAAAATGCCCAGATTTGAAAAACGTGGCTGTATTTTCATGATAAAATGAAGTATTTTATCTGTTGTAGCTTCAAAATGAAATATTTTTACAAAAAATCAAAAGGAAATCTTCATGTACCAGCTTGAAAGTGAAGTTTTTTTTTGCAAATTCAAAGAGAGAAAAATGCCCAGATTTGAAAAACGGGACTGTATGTCTACAGAAAATCAAAGTTTTCCATCTGTTATGAGCTCAAGTTGAATTGTTTTTTGCAGAAATCAAAAGAAGTTCCTCATGGTCAGAATACAAAAAACGAGTATTTCCTGCCTCAGAGCTCAAATACTATGCTTTTTGTTAAAAAATAAGAAGAAATGTCATGATGAACTTGTAGAGTAAAAATATCATAAAAAATAAAGAAAGAAGACTGAAGTTCTTTAAGCAAAGTTTTTTCTTGTTTCTAGAAAATACTCAAAGAAGTTAACGGCAGTCAAGGAAGAGAGATAACTCTCAAAAAATCAGATGAAGCAAAAATGGAACTTTATCTCAAAATACCTAATGAAATCTTCGGCTTTTTCAAGATTTGAAGAAGAATACGTTTAAGTTCACAACTTCAGATCTTCATAGCGGCCATAGAAAGTGTAGATTCATGCCAAGATTCAACAAAGTCTCTTAGAAATGAAAGAAGATCATATAAAAACAGAAAAAATCACGCCTATATGCTCCCACATTTTTACAAAAATGTCTTTTGCTCTTGATTCTGCCAATAAAACAACAGATTCGAAGTTCTTCATGGTGGAAAATACCAACAGCAATTCCGTATTAGGGTTCGAGGATATATCAAAGAAGATAGAAGTATCCAACAAATGAAATGTCTTTTGCTTCTTTTTAGGGTTCGAACCCTAAATGAGTTCGACCTTTCTTGCTTTTTATTTAAGCTTTATTCATCCTCCTCAAGCTGTTTTTCTCTAAGGCTTTGCAAGTTTAAAGCTTAGAGTTTTTTTAAAAAAATTTGCATTTAAATTCAAATATCAATCTCTATTAAAAATGATTTATTAATGTTTTTTAATAAATGATTATATAAAAATGCAAAGTTTAAAGCTTAGGAAGTTTGTTTTAATTTCTGCATTTTAAAAAGCAGACGTAATTCTTTATTAAAATGATTTTTATTAATCATCTTTAATAAAAGATATTTAAATGCAGAATTAAATTTGATCTTGCTAGGTGGTATTCCAAATTGCACTTTAAAAAATTCTAAACTTTATTTTTTAAAGTGATCAATTATAAATCACTTCTGAAAAATAAATGTTATTAATGCAAGTTGAAGATATTTGAGATATGACAAGAGGAGCCTTTAAGTGGAGCATTAAATCTTGGAGATATGACAATTTTTTTATGTCAAGTGGAGGTTTTGAGTTGTTGGATTCAGGGGAGGAGTTTTTGACTGATGTGACACCTTTTTTGGAGTCTTTTGAGTCCTCTTTATGAGGATTTTTGTTCATCCGTGGCCCTGGGAGAGGTTTTCCTGCCTTTGGGGTGTTGTTTGAGAGCCAGCTCTCTTTCAGTGGCTTTTTTTTATCAAATCCCACCCTTATCCATGTGGGGCCCCTTTATCTAGGTTAGGGGTGGAAGAGTTTGAGTTGATTGCTCCCTCTCCTCTTTTTCTTTTAAGGACGCAAAATTCGGAGTGGTTGAGACTTTGAACTTTTGAGTGATTATATGTTATTTTGTTCCAAGCTTTGTATCAGACTTTGGAGTATGTATTTCCAGGGCCTTTGAGAGCCTTTATACAGCATCTTTGATCTATTTCTGGTGTCATGTTTGTATGCAGATTGGTGATTGATCTTTCTTTTCTGTGTTTCTTATTTGAAACCTTTCAAGTTTGTCTCATTTTGGCATCTTTGTGACTAGAAATTCTCTTCACAGGTTAAGGTACTTCAATTCTCCCCTGAGTGTAGCTTACCGGGTTACCATCCCTTAAACATCATTTGTTTTGCATCTTCCCGGAAGACATACTTGGGCGTGTTTGAGAGTTACCGCTATTGTACTTCAGTCATGAGATGGTTGTGTCTTTCAGGCCCACCGCCCTGTGAAAATGATCTTGTATCACCTAATAATTAAGTTTCAATTTGTTCTTTTTCATTCTCTTCTTCCCCTTTCTCCTCTAAGTTCTCAAGCTTTCTTGAAGAGACAAAAAATAGAGGTTTATTTAACAAGAACCGCCCAGAATCCTGAGGTTCAATACTGGTATATCCCACGTAGAAATTTCGGTCCCATACATGCTAGATTGCTTAGCTTTAAAATCTTAGTAGGGCAAATTTGGTGCATGTCAGCTTAAGATTTATTGTTTATCTGGAATGGTGTAGGTTAGGGGTTCAAAATCCTGATCGACATATTAAACATGTAGACCGTAAAAATGTAGATTGGGGTTTAAACCCCAACCTACACCCTCGACTTAACTTTTTCATATGCACCTGTGGGTTTTTTCTCCAAATGTCCAGCCATGTTATTTTCTCATGCAAGTTGGGGTTTAAAACATGACCAACATGAGATGTCACTTCACCAACATGAAAGGCAGGTTTTTAACCCTGACTTGCATCCTTCGCCAAATTTGTTAAGGCATGTCCACATGTGTAGTGTCAAATTTTTTCTCCGCACTTGCACCAAACTAGTCTTTCCCATGTAGTGGTGGAATTTTTCCCTGCCCTTACATCAACATGACTTATCCTCATGCAGTGGTGTAGAATTTTTGCACTACTGCATCCAAACTAAAAGTTGCACGCAAGAGCATATTTTTTCTCCACCTTTACATCATTACCATCAAACCACTTGCATTATCTCAATTTTTCTATGCCATTGCACCTAAACTACCAGATCACATGCAAAAGATCAAATTTTTCTCGCTACAGCATAAAAACCCAAATTTTTCTCAAAATTTGGAAAATATGAAATTTCTTCTATAGTTACTCTTGCATGTCATTTCAATATTTTGTGTCTGGATTCTTGAATGGGTTTGACTGATTTCTATCTACTCCACAAATGTTTGATCTATCACCAAGCAAAAAATCCATGAAGTACAAATATTAAGGGTTTTTTGCAATGACCTCTATTGCTTCAAACATTGATGAGATAAAATACACAGAGATAGGACATGTTGATATGTCTGAATTTGTGGAAAGAATAAAGAAGAAACCATTGGATTCAGGCATGGTATATGTTGTGGAGAGAAATATTCAATTAGTGGTTGCATTTCTAGTAGCAACACACAATCCTGAGTTCGATCTAGTCATGGAAACTCATTGCCACAAGGAATCCAAAAGTATCAAGGATCGTAATGGCAATGTGATCATTAGACTAGATCCAAAGTTCTTTGACAAAGTCTTTCAATGCCCCAACATTGAAAAATATGTTGATCTTACAATTGAGAATTCTCAAGCTCATTATGATAAGGATCCAGATAATTGTAAGAAAGCAATTAACACAAGATGGCTAAAGAAAAAAAGGCCAAACATTTCAAGATGGCCTAAGGGCTTTCCTTGTAGTGATTTCATGAAGGAAGTAAATGACTTGATTACACTTCTAAGAAGGGTTAAGGGATTGCCTACCTCTTCCACTTTTCAAGAATGGATGTACTTGTACATTCATGTCATGAGGAAGAGGAAACAATAGATATTTTGGGGACAACAAATAAGTTATAAAATTCATGATCAACTTGTAAAGGTGCCCACCTCATTGAGATTTTTTATGACTTCATACTTGGTTTATGCTACTGCATCAATGTGGAACTTTCCTTGCTTGACTTCAAAGGGTGATAGGAGGCATGTTCTAGTTTATCAATACTTCCCAATTGACTCTGAAGAAAAGTATTCAACATTTTAGAAGGGTCAATGATGCTTTCTTTGCTCCATACCTTCGCATGTTTGACATAGAACTTGAGAAGAGAGTGTTTGATGAAGCATGGGTGGTGGTTAATAAATTTGGTTGTATGTTCCTATAATTTCCAACCTTCATGTACATTTGAGTTGGGTACTTTATCGAATATCTGTATATGCTTCCAAGGTATTTGAGTGATAGATAAGTCCTCATGGAGCTATGTAGACAGATCATGGTAGTTCATATTAGACAAGCTAAATCCCATAAGCCAGGGTTTAAGTTTCCTCTCATAATAGGAAGGTACTCTATTAATACATATCCCAAGGCTAAGGCCATGGAATCAAAGATGTAATGGGTCACATTGAAGAAATTCAAAAGGAAATCCAATTTTGACTATAGAGGAATGAAACATAAGCTCAAGAAGAGCTATTCCCATGTACATATAGTGGAGGACATATGGGTAGATTGCAGGATAGAGGAGGACATAAGGAAGCTAGACTATTATCAACTTACCTAAGAGTAGATTGTGAATTTGAATCTCAATAACATCTTGGGTCATGCCTATGAGAGAAATCATGTTGCTAAAATGCCTCTCCCTCCTATCAAATGGTCAAAGAAAGAAATGACTTCCATCAGGGAAGGATTTTAGCCAATCCTTGCTAACACCAATGTTTGGTTACAAGATAGAGACATAAGGTAAAAATACTTCAATAATGGGTCTAAGGAAGAAGAAACTGAGAGTCAGGCTAGGAAAAGGCATAAATTAGAATGAAGAATAAGGGTGATGTTCTAGGTACAAGTATAAATCCTAAGCCTAAGATCAAATTCATAATGAAGAGGGGTAAAATCAAGGATTTAGAGGGGCCATCAACTCTCACAGAAGAGACAATAGATCAAGATGATAAGGCACAAGAGTCTCCACATGATGATGATCTAGAAGAATTTATAATTTCTTCTTCCCCTGTCATTGCTACCATGCCTAGTCCCACTTCTCTTGCTATTTCAATTGAATAACCCCTGCCTTTTTCTACTGTTATTTCTACTACTATTGTTTTTGTTACCTCTACCATTTTGATTCAATTAATTCAATCATCCCCAACCTCAGGGTCTACTTTTGATAGTCCTAGGAATAATTTTGATTTTTTTTTTGGATCCTCACCTATCATACCAAGTTTATCTTCTCCTTCTTTTGATGTAACCTCACAATCTGAGTTGGATAAATTTATGGCTAAAACTATACAAAATATGCCAAGTGTGGAAATTATTGAAGTTGTTCTAACTAACACTCCACCACTTGTGACTACCACCATTGTAGGTGTAGAAACATCCACTCAAACCATGATGATGGGTCCTCAAGGATGTTCTTCTCCCCTTCCCCCTTGGATGGCATCCTAGACACCAAAGAGAAAGACGAAAGTCATCTCTCTAGATGACTTCGACTTTGGTAAGTTGGTGCCTATAAAGACAAAATCTACAAAGAAGCCAAAGACTCTCTCAAGGGCGCTCATGGATAAAGCAGACAACAAATATGCTAAGGTTGTACAACCTCCTCCAGGTAAAGTTGTAGAAGAGATAGACTTGTATGATTATTCAATCACAAGGGTGGAACATGGTAAAAGGACGCATGAGAGTACAACAAAGGATGCCCAATCAGCATTGGCTTCTCTCATTAAGAAGTATGATTAGGAAAATAAAATTAAGGATCAGTATAAAGCCAAGATTGAACAACTCACCTTCATGCTACAGAAGATTAATCAATCTTTTGAGTCTATTGATCTTGTTGATACAAGCATATAATACCTTGTTATTCAAAAGGTTAGTAAACACATGTACGGGGCAAAGCAGTTGAAGAATGGATAGACAGGATGTTGACATAATATATGAATTTCCCATAGTCAACCAAGAAATTTAGGAACTAGAAGCAAATATAGTTAGCAAATTTCTATAGTTTGGAAGATTGTAAGAGGATACCATTGTAGAATTTTTTTTAATAATAAATGAATTAATAAAAGAAGGGAGTGAATGGGGGCCACATGGGTCACACCCCATGACCCAAGGAAACATATGAAGCCCTGTTATATGGGTCACAACCCAATGAAATATTGTAGACCCTTGGAAGGGGTTTTTGGCCTAAATAAAGGTCCATATACTTTACTTAAGGCTACAACCATTAAAAAATACAAAAATGTGGGGCACATGCATGTACGATGCCCTTGATACTTTGACACAAGGAACTTGCTATACACTATGCAGGTACCCATTTTTTTTTCTTTTTTCTAAATTACAAATATATATATATATATATATAATTATTTGCATAGAAAATGGATACTTGCATAGATTGGTATGTACCTTTAAAAATAAAATAAAGTATTCTATTCATACGACCGATAAGGGTGAATTTATTTTTAGGACCTAGGATGAGGAACTTCAAAATTGATGTTCATTGATAGTCAATATTTATGTTCATGGGATTCTTAGATATTCCTAGATAGGATGGTAGAGTTATATTTGACCCAAAATAATCTAAAATTATGGCTATCTTTTGGATTTTTCAACCACCTTCCAAATTTAAACTCTTGTAGATTTGGCCTCTAATGTCCAATTAGGATGAAACAAAAGGTAAATATAACTTTCTCAAGCACATTGGATGTAATGGTGAGCTCATATTTGCTCCACCAATCTCCTAAATATACCTGTAATACAA
>VDFB02388078.1:0-60910 GCA_007258455.2 Sequoia sempervirens | reverse complement strand
AAATATTCATCAACAAGCCTCTTTGTTGATGAGGATTAGCTCTTATATTAACTCATTTTAAAAATATTTAAAAGTAGGGCTTAATAATTTAATTATGCTTTGGTGTTTGTCAATTCTTAAATAATTTTCTTGATTTAAATTATAATTGTGTAAACCCTAGCTACTAGAGAGTCAAATTTTATGAACTAGAGCTCATAAAAAATGAACTTACTTGTATACTAAATAAAAAACCCTATTTTGTTGCTAAAGTTTTAAAATGGCCAAAAATCACTCTAATCTTTATATTATGTAAAATAACCTCTCAATGATCAAATGGTCATAAAATCCTTCAAGAGATTGGGTTTTAAATAGTCACTTCTACCATTACTACTTTTTTACATGAACTAGGAGCATTCCACTAACCATTCCTCAAATTTGAAAATAAATCGTTGATCTAAAAAACGTGAACAAAATAGATAACAGTCAATTTTGCTAACCAAGTTTGAAAATACTTGTTTGCAAGTTGATGTTATTTAAAAATAAAACCAATAGGAGCACTCAATGTCACCCTACTTTTACATGTCATCCATACAAGCCCAAAAAGTGGTGAAACTTTTAGAAGGTGAGATACGTCAACCATCGTGGCAATGACAAGGTCACATATCACATTTCTGTGAGTCTTAACCTGAACTAGGGCCCACCTCATCAAACCCATGGAGACATAGAATAAAATGAAATAGTTCCATGAGTCTACAAATCCCACTTCATTTCACAAGAAATAACTCACAAAATGGTGAAGCCAATAGAAACCCAACATCTATTAGCAATTGGGTCGAACAAAATATAATACAAGAAGATAACTTAAGTTAATCAACTACGTACATGTTGAAATGCTTATAATTGGTTGCTAGGAGAAGGGGTTGGTAATGTAACAAATATAAAGGAGCTCAAACACGACTTAAGAGACCAAGACCATGGTCAACTAGTCAACATGAAAATATAACAAAAGTAAAAGAGTCGATGAAGAAAATGGTTTTTTAGGACTAGGGCATGGAGATTTAAACCCTAGTAGGAATGAAAACAAACCTAAATTTAAATGGTGCTATAAGGAACTAACCCCTGTACCTTATAAACATAATTATATAAGTTGAAGAGATACCAAAAAAGGAGAAGACAATCCACAAAAGGAAGTGATATATTTGGTAGAAATTTTGGGAACAAAATATTGTTAGATTAAGTTAGAAAGAGACAAAAGGCAGAGACATAAGTCGTTGACAATAATAATTTTAAAGAAGCAAAAGAATGAAACTATGCCAATCTAAAAACTAAAACAAGAAGCCACACATAGAGGAGGGGGATTGACCATTCAACAACTCTAGGTCATAGAGAGCTGAGAGTTAAAGGCTACCCTAATCTACCTCAACTATGTAGGTTTTTATGGAATTGTTTGATGTTTAATGATAGAGAATGAAGAGCACTCTGAGTGCTTCTATCACTCTACTAACTTGAGAGTTTTAATGGGGATAAACAAATAGGTTTCTAGAGTCCTATTTGTAACCATGTTAGCTCTCTACTAGAGGACAACAATGTGAGACAAGGATGACAATGTGACGTGTTGGCATCTAGTAGGTGCATTGTCATCCGTATGGAGAGACAGTGAAAAAGTACAAATAGAGACCTTTAGAAGCCTACTAACAGTCTATCTATTGAGGTTTAAAGTGATGACTAAGGTAATAAACAATATAATAACTAAAATAATGAGAAAGGTGATATAAGAACAACAAGAACAAAGATGATAAAGATTCAACTCGCGGAAAGTCTAGTTCTCCCACAAGCTCCACACGAACAAGTACCTGTACACATAGCAAGATGGGGAAACATGTTAGGGTTGTTTTAGGGCTTGTCGTAGTCAAAACTCCATTTTTGTGTTTCCACCTCCATGGACAGCCAGATAGATAGAGGGATAGAAATATGATAAAGAAAGTACTTGAAATAAAAAATACTGAATACTACAAAAACCACTATGTTACTCAAACCCAATATAAATGTAGTAGTAAGAAAATAATATCACCCTTGACCAAAGGTACTCAAGGCCAATGAGAGATGAATGTAAGTCTACAATCATGGAAAACTCAATGTGGTAGTAAGACATTGAAGGAAGTCTTGCAAGAAACTAAGTTGCAGCTTTTGTGGTAGATGTGAAGAGTTTTGTGATGTTGGGATGAAGCCAATAGTGTGGCAAGTAGCCAAAATGCATGTGAGAATGTGAGAATTGTCTTCAAGAATACCCCAAGTGTGTTGAAGATGAGATCAATGTGAAAGATATGCATTTGAAGGTGGTTTATTAGGGAAAGAGTCATTCAAAGGTTGGTTGAAGGGCATAGGGGTGTTACGTTTCATCACCAATGGAGAGCATAATGCCTCTATAGATTATAGAGGTAGGAATCTTGTCAGGACAATAACATGCTATGTAGACATCCATGTATCACACATGCATCCCTAACAAAAATTCCCCCACCGACACTATAAATAGGTGCCAAATGGATGGGGTATGAACCAAGGGTGTGGAATTACATGGTTAGGTTTTATTTTTCTAAGGTGAAGAATGTAAAAGGGGAAATTGAAAGGGGGTGCAAATTCATGCCTATAAATTTTACCCCCACTTTAGTGAACATGAGTTTCAAAGAGTGTTCGGTAAAGTAGGTTGAAAGAGTTCCAAGAAAACATACATGAATTGTCGAGGAAGCAGACTACAATCTAGCATGCTTGAAAGTGCAAGGTAGGCAAATGGTTCCATAGGTACTCTCTCCTGAGGAGGATTGAACAAAGTGCTCTAGAGGCCCACAGACCAATGGTGGACAAATCCCACAGGATGTAAACACTTCATCGGTCCTTGAACTTGTAAAGAAGGTTCCCCCTAGATGCTCGGTCCTAGAGAAAGCCCAATGTCAGGGACTTCATAGAGTCAGATTGGAAAGCAGCTTCACAGGCATACTTGCAAAGCAACATGTTAATCTATAGATAAAACATGTTAGATACTGAAAAGAAGCCACACAAGAAGACAAGCAGGCAGTCACACAATTAGTCTAAAAAATTGAAGAGATTTAAAAGGGGTCCCTTGGGAACCATTCAAAAGAAAAGAGGTCCACTCAAGGGACACTCTATTTGAAAGTGCAACAATATTTTTCATAAATTAATTCAACATCAAGGAATCCTTTTGAAATATTTTACTTCATCAAGGAATTTGAAAGGAATAAAGTTCCCTCACAAGGGGAAGGTCAGAACTTCATCCACAAGAAAAGGTGCTCCCTCCTTTGAGGGAAGTTTCTCAAATTATTTCTTTACAAACCCATGATGAAGGAAAAGTATTCCACTAGGGATCCTTGTTGAGGAATGCAATTTTTGAAAAATAAAGATTTTCAAGAAGGGATTTGTTGGCCACCGAATACACCTTTTGAAAATTGAAGTAGTATGAGATCCCACCTTAGGATGGTGTGTGCCAAACATGAAGCCACATGGCATCCTAAGGAGAGAAAATCAAGAATAAAAAAGTGATGTTGTGGCCCATGGAACATAATGAGATGCAACTGTGGTAATGTTATCACACATGTGAGGGACAACACATGAGTACCACATCATCACAAAGCAAGCAAAAAAGAGAGAAAGATGTAAAGAAAGGAAATACAATAACATAACGAACAAGAGACAAGGGATTAGATAATATTTCAAGGTCAAAGCTACTCATAAATATAGATAGATAAGTATAATAGTATATAAATGAACTTTGATCAACTGCCTACTATATCAGATCATGTGAAGAAGGCACAGGAAGACAAAATAATAAAAAAAAAATTGGGTCAACATGGAAGGGAGGCCTAAATTTCCCCAACACTTTGCATCATCCCCAATTTTCAAAATTCAATACACATAAAAGAGGAGAATGATGTGATAAATAGATAAAAAAATTATGACATAAAAACACTCCCATATCTAAGCACCTACGAGGGTGACACGGGTCATCTAGGAACATATAAGATAAGCATTGGGGAATATAATACACACACACAATCTAATCTATGGATAAAGAAGAGGCACCCCCTATTCCTCATCAACCAAGAGGTCGTCATTATCCAAATTTAGATCACTATAAGGAGAGGGCGAATGAGCCTGCAAGGGTGGGATATCAAGGGGGGTACCCTCTAACCCTCCTACACTAAGAGCTAAGGAAGAAGGCCCTTCAAGGTATTCTCCACTTGGTTCTTGTGAGGTTAATGTCAACAATCTCACAAAAATAATTGATAAGAACAAGAAATAATCTACTGATTTGAACATGCATTTTATAGAAGTTCCATGCATCAACTTAGCAGGTGATGGAGGTGGCACCCAAGATCCACTGCAAGGCACACCAAAATATTTGGGAGTAGTGATGAACTTCAAATATGCCAGGGCTTCCTTCATCACTAAGATGGAACAAGCCAATGTAGAACCACCCTCTAAAGATGGTGAACCCTTCTTCTGACCCCCAATACTAGTAGGGTTCTCCACCATCTTTCACTTCATCGAAGGATGCGAAATCCCCACATATGAAGTAGAGGGTGTGTAGGAAGAAGAGAAAACTATGGAGGAAACCACTAAGGTATTCGGCATGTCCACAGGTTTTAAAAAATGATGGGATGTATAGAAGGGACATCAGAAGGGGAGGATCAATCGAAGGAGAAATGAATACCTATACCCTCTTTGGGTGAGGATCGTTCACACTCGTGGTGCATATCTAGAAGTAGGATTGATGCTGAGGAAACTGAAGCATAGAGGATGGAAGGGGATGAAACATAAAAAGATACCAAAGTAGGGGTTGCTAGCTCCTCTTCCTTCTTCTGTAAGGTGGCCTTCTCAGTGGCTAGAGCCTTCCTTTGATGCTTGCACTCATGCAGAAGCTAGTTTCTATGACTCTAGGAGCTAGAGGCTGCAAGCTGAGAAGGGACATCAGACTCCTTTTCAACCATCAGAGTATCCATCACAACTATTTCTGGTGGAGGTAGGAACTCATAGATGGGAACAGGAGGGAGAGATGGGGAGGATGATGGAACAATAGTGGGGGAGTAGACTCGAGAACCTTAGCGACAGGCCTCTTCCCATTCACTACCTTATAGGTACAAGTAATAGGAGACCGCAAAGGTTGATACTATGTTCCTAAATGTTTATCTACCCTAAATATGCAAAAACAACTATAATGCAATGAGAGAAAAACACAAAGGGACACCTCAAGATTAGCCTAAGAAATTGTTAACATAAAGAGAAATAGATGAAATTGTGCAAGTGCTTATACCTTCTCCATGTTGATGAATCCCTTGGTTGGCCCTTGTCAATGTAAACTTGCATGCTCCTTCTATGGCTATGGATATGACTAAATGCAAGATTGACAATATGATGGGATGGAAATCCAAATGGGTAGAATGGCTTGGTTGAATGAGTGAAAATACTTGCAAATTGAGTACTCAAAATGACAGCATAAGGATGCTAAAATGACGAAGTGTTTTCAAATGGAAAAATGGCAAGAGTTTGGTATCAAATACATGAGGTACATAAATGAGAGAAAATATGGGGTATTTATAGAGGAATTTGAATTCTCTAGAGAATTTAATGGTTGAGATTAAGCCACCAAGGCCAAGATGCAGGGCTATGGTGATTTGAGGACTCACAAGCCCTCACATCTTGACATGTGGAGGGTAAAGTGGCCTAGGATGTGATGATGTGTAAGTGAGGTGGAAGGAGGGTATATGATGTGGAGGAAGGATAAGTACTTTGTAAGTACTTTCATGTGACCTTTCAATGATCACATGGGGAAGGGGAAAGTGTTAGGAGAAAAAAAGTGAATTTTAAATTCACAATGATTGGAAGAATCTAGTGGATAAGACAAGGTTCCCAAAAGGTGGGAACTTGCCACATGTGAGTGATGTGACAAGTCAAATGTTCTAGAAGACTTTCATGTGAAAGAGGAAAAACTTGGAATGATAAATATGAATTAAAAATTCACATGGGGAAGAGAGGGATCTTGGGTGAATAAAAAAGAATTAAAAATTCCTTGGAGGATGGGGAGAGTTGACCAAGGTATTGATTAGGCTTACCTAATCAGTAATCAGAGGATAATTAGGGGTTAATGAGGATTAGAAGCCAACTTGAAAAATTTGGAGGATGTGACACATCCTAATCAAGGATTAGGCATGTGCACATCCCTAATGAAGAGATTAGGAGATGGATTAAGATTAAGGAAAAGTGACATGTGAGGAATTAAATAAATTTCATATTTATTTAATTTATTTGATGAAAGGGGGATTAAAGATGGTAAGGTATTTAATTTTCAACTAAATACCTTAGGGACTTAGAGTAATTTAGGGATATTAATTAAATAATAGTAATATTACTTAATTAATGCAAATAACAGGATGCTTATATGAAAGGGGATAAATTTGGATAAATTAAGTGTCCAAATTTAGGTGTCTACATTTTTCCCCTCTTTGATATGGTGTTACGAAGTAGCATCATTTCAAAGAATATTAAAACATAGAACCCGGAAGAAGATGGTTAGATTGGAAAAGATTCCCCAGTCATTCAAAGGAGTGACTAGGAAGGAAAAAATGATGGGGGTGAAGATGAAGAGTAGGGATTGAGGATTCCCCCTCAAGAGGACATGTGGGTTCAAGAGAACACAGATGTGCTCTCGAAATGGATGAGATGATGAAATAGGAGATGAGGAAGATGATGCAAAGGGATGGATATGAAAGGATGAAAAGGAAACAAGAGGTTGGGAAGCACAAATGGAGGCAAGGATGAAGGTGATGTTGCCCCAGTCAAGCTACAAGTGAAAATGGGTGGATGATGGATGGAGTGTCATTGATGAGGGAATGATATATCCCAAAACAACATGAGGATAGGGAAGGATACATTCCAATGAGTGTTGATGAAAGTGTTGTTGATGAGGGAAGGATACATCCCAAAACAACACGAGGATAGGGAAGGATACATCTCGATAAAAAGGGTTGTTGATGATGGAAGGATGCATCTAGAAACAACACCAAAGGATAGGGAAGAATACATCTAACGATGATGATGATGATGAGAATGATGATGATGAGAATGATTGGATCGAGGCTCATAACAAGGCTGGGGATAGGACCAAGGATGAGATTAGATGATTTGGGCTAAATGGAATGGATGGGGACTGGATAGAGATGTGAGATGAGGATGAAGGATGAATGGATGGGGGATACATGGAAGATGATAGAATGGAAAATGAAGTACAATCCTAATGCAATTTGCCATCTTTAGAGCACTAAGTTTTGCTATAGCACAAGACACAAGATGATAGGGTATGAAGAACCAAGGTTGATTCATGTCTAATGCATAAAACAAACATAATAGACAAGAAGGCTATTCCAACACCCCAAAGTCACAAATACCTTGGTCGGGCTAGACATTGGAATAACCACAAGCACAAAAGGATGCCCTAGCATAACACAAGACCTCGAGAGTCTTGGTGAGTACTAGATGGGACAACCAAATAGACAACAACAAAGAAAAGAAAAAGATCAAGATATGCCCCTATGTTGACCAGTCAAAATGTACCATAATATGATGGATCATGGCAGCCTTGACAAGTGATGATAGGGAGCTCAAATGATAAACGAAAGCAAAACGTATCAAAAGATTGCAATCAATTTCAAATGTCCTTTGCCATAGGATCGAGAGGTTGGATGGGGTTGATGAGGTCTATTAGGAAGGATGCATCCTATTGAGACCGATGATGGATACTAAACTAAAAGATTGATATGATGCAGGATATTCAAAATCAATTGGATCTACTGATACTAGTGGATCTTGTTTGTTAAGAACCAGCTAGATAAGGGCATAGCTTGATGACACAACACAAGGGAGACAAGACATGAGACTGACACACCCTAAAGACCTAGGGGCTTGGGGGATAATAAAATATTAGCCTTTCCTACGTGAAAGCGCAGAGCCCTCGTAGTTCGATAAAAGGCTGGCGACTGACCATGGATAAAAGCGGGAAGATGACAATGAAGACCGATGGTGGATGTCAAGGATCGGAGGGACAAAAGAAAAGACTGATGATAGATGATAAAGGAATGGGTGGACAGAGCCCCATGGGTGGATCAAATGGTGGACCTTTCCTACATGAAAGCATAGAGGCAATGTAGTTCGACAAAAGAACAAAGATAAATGATGGATAAAGGATGATGATAGGATAAGTGGTTAAAAAGATGGGATCGATATGATGAGATAGGATAGACTGTTGGATTCGGTAGGATGATGACGATCACATAAATTTTAGGGATGGGATAGTTATCCAAATCATTAAAATGACTTGGGAGGATGATATGATAGATAGATGAGTGATGAAAAGTGACAGGGGATTGGAAAGATGTGCAAGAGAAGTAGGAGTGATGACGATTAGATAGATGGAATTGGATTGCATTGGGAGAAGCCTATAGCTAGATACCAATGACAAGGGAATATGAGATGGGATGAAGAGAGAGACAAATGAATAGGGAGATAGGGATGGGGGACGAAAGGGATGGGGAATAGAGATAGGGATGGATAGGAAGATAAGGAGGTGGAACAATGCTAGAATGGATAGATAAGGATAAGGAGGTTAAAAGGATTGTTTGGATGCATAATAAGAAAAGGATGGGGAGATAGAAGGGATTGTTTGGATAGGTAGGAAGACAAAGATGGGGATATGAAAGGGATTTTTTTGATGGAGGAATAGGAGGATAAGGATGGGAAGATGAAAAGTTAGATATGATCGATGAATGATGTCTCTAAGGACTTATGTCATAAAGGAAGTAGATACCCCCACTCTAGATATGTCATGTGTGATAAGGAAAAAAGGGCGAAAGATGAGTGGATGGGAAGATAAAGGAGATAGCTGGAGGAGGATAGGATGGGTGGATGAGGGAGTTTGATGAATGAAGGTAGGATTTGTAGATAAGGAAGGGATACTGATGGTAGCATGATGGATAGAAAAAGAAGGTAGATGGATGTGGATAAGGATTAGGATAGTGTATGGATGAGGGGAAGGTATGCCAAGAGGTGTCTAAAGAATGTGTATATGTTTCCCCCTAGCTATACCAAGATCACAAGGAGGATGGAGGGAGTGAGATAAATGGATATGATAGGCATTAAGTGTAAGATAAGTGGGATGGAGAAGGTGAGTGAAGGGGATGCAATTTCCCCCAAGTGAAAAAGTAAATTGGATATGGGATTTATGCATGATGCCTATTTTCCAAGTTTTCATCATGGTACTTATCCAAGGTGCTTGTTTTCCAAGTTTTCACCATTGGACGAAGGATTTCTCTTTACTATTTTATTTTATTTTATTTTATTGACCATTTTTTTCTTTTTCTTATTTTTTTATTTTTTTAAATTTTTGGATAGAATGTGGGTGGAGATGGATAAGTATAGGGAGGTGGATAAAAAGATGTAGAAGACATGTGATAAGGATATGGATGAAGGAATCAAGCATCAAATTCCATATGAAGTATTAAGAGCCCATGTTTGAAATGACTATTGGATGTTGGTACAACGTTAGTTATGACAATGGAGGAATTATGCAAGGGCAAGTATTAAAGGGATTTGATGGGGGAGGTATGTGGAATAATGGCTAGGATGTTGGAAAGTGTATGGATGAAATGATGGAGTAAATGTATGATGAGGAGGTATGTTCAGGACCAACATTGGCACATGTGGTGGGGGTTGTGAAAGGATAGGAAGATTAATGGTTGGATGATGTGGGGCTAATGGAGGGTGTAATGGAGGATGTGGAGATAATGGAGGAGAGGTGATAGAAAATTTTGGGACATAAGGACCAAAAATGGATTCAGGAGGATTTGCATGATTAGCTTTTGGAGTAGCAACTTTGGATGTTGTTATGGAGACTTCATTTGAAGGCATTGCATCTTTTTTCTTTGGGATCCACATGGTTTTGATTTTTTCTTTGGTGGGCCTTTGCAGCCTACGGATTTGATTTGGATTTGGGATTTGATTTTTCTTTTCTTCAACATGTCTTTTAGAGGGGACATGAGGAGATTTTGATTCATGTGGATGTTTAGATTTATGAATTTGTACTTTTGCATCCAAAGTACTTTTAGTAGCAATGGGATGGGTGAGAGAAGATGGATGATGTGGAGGGAATATGAATGGAGGGATGGAGGTAGGATTTTGAGGATGATATGTGGATGGATAATGTACAGGTACATTCCTTTGTTGATCCTGATTAGGGAACATGAGAGTGGGATAGTTATGATGGGTGACATGGATAGGTGATGGATGGATAATAAGATGAGATGGAGGAGGTGATTTTGGGATATAAGGGCCCAAAATAGACTTAGGACTTGGAGGATGTGTGATGGCAGATGGAGGGACATAAGGACCCAAAATGGATGGAGCAGATGAAGGAGGAATATGGATGGTTGTTTTGAGGTGATATGGTGGAGGGGGGATGGTGGCAAATGATTTGATGGAGGGATTGGGGGAACCTCTTATTCTTTTAGAAGAGGATCATTGATGGTATGTGAAGGTTATACCAACATGTTTGGATTTTGAGTCACGAGCAGTAAAAGCAAGACCATTTGTACAAGGGTTTTCTTTGGGTTGGATGGGCTCTAAAATACCTTGCTCATGAAGGCCTAACCATTTTCCTTGATAGTTCATGTTCTTAAGCATTTGATCCATGATAGGATTTGTGTTATTCTAGAAGAATGATGCGAGTCCATTATTAGGTGGAGGAGGATGGGTGGTATATATGTTTCTTTTTTCTTCAGCAAGGAAACCACCATGGAAGAATGTGAGAGTACCAAGGGGATATAAAAGTGGTGTGGGGATATTAGGTTTAGGTGATGATGGAGGTGATGGGGTAGTAGCATCCTAATCAGGAGGAGTGAGTGGTGAGGGATAAAGAGAGGGATTAGATGACATGATAGGATTTGGATCTGTGGTAGTGGGTGATAAGGGCTCATGAGATGGAGTGGTGGGATCAAGGAGATCATGGGATGGAATGGATGGGGGAATGTGATCTTGAGGTGGAATAGATGGGATGGTAGGATCTTAATCTGGAGAAGAGGGAATGCTAGCATGCTTTGGATCAAGCTCTTGGCATGATTCTTCTTGTTCATGTGGCATGATAATGGAGGCATGTTGGATGGGTTCTTCTAGTAGGTGAGATGGAAGGTTGGAGGGTTCATGAAATTCATGAGAGGGGATTGGATTTGATCATCATCAATGGGTTTTGCAACACTCATAGTAGGAGATGAGGGTTCAATGGATTCGGTGGGTGTTATGGTGTCAATGGTTTGAGTGGTGCTAGGGGTGGTAGCATCAATGATAGGCATGATACAGAGAAGGGTCTCATCACTAGTGACCATGGATGATGGAATGGGATGGCATGGCTCCATGACTTCATGATGTGGGGTTACAGATGTATTTTTTGTTATAAGTCCTTGGAGAACTTCTGGAGTGAGAAACTTGCATATTTTAGGCTGAGATGGCATGATAGGAGTAGATGAGGGATTAGGGACTAGTCTAGGATCATGGATCAATTGGTGGACTAGAGTTAGATGGAGGAATGGGATTGGATGTAGGATTGGGAGTAGATGGAGGATTAGGATTGGATGGGGGGTTAAGGTAGGGATATTGGAGTGGTGAATTAGGATAATGAGACATGGAATGTGCATTAGGACAAGAGGATACAACTAATGGATTGTGGATTAGGATAGGTTGATGGGGGTGCAAGATTAAGATAAAAAGGTGCGGATGCAGGATTAGGATGGGAAGACTAATAAGGGGGATTAGGATAGGTAGAGTGGTGTGGAGGATTAGGGTAGTGGGCATATGTGGATGAAGGATTGAGATAGGAGGGTGTGAACGGGGGATTAAGATAGGGGTATTGTGATGGTGGATTAGGATAGGAAGACATGGATGTTGGATAAGGAGATGATGCAAGTGAAGGATATGATGGGGATGCAAGTGACGAAGCTAATGGCTATCCTTTGTCAAAGGTAGCATAAGGAACATGATTAGGCATGGATGAAGACATAATGAGATGGCTTGAAGGGGTGATTGGATTGCAGGAAGTGGATGGAGAAAACTTACTAGTGATGATAGCATCAAGGGGATCTATGTCATATTCCTCTTGATCGACAAGGCTTTCATTATCGTCATCAACATAATTAGGGTTTCCCTTGATTACTATTTTTGGTTGAATTGATGAAGGGTAAGGATTCACGATGTTAGATTAGAAAGATGATGAAAGGATAAAAGAATGGATTAGAAGAAGATTGAAGGAGGGATCTTGGATGCAGATGGACTAAAGATCAAATTAGAATTTAGGTTAAGCTCATATTGGGATTGGATTAAAGATCAGATTAGGATGATTAGATGATGTGATGGGATTGATTGTGATGATTGGAGTTGATGATCAGAGGATAATTACGACATCGAATCTACCTCGAGATGGAAACAGATTGATTGGGTCAGAGGTGATTGGATTGGATTGGATAAGATCAATCAATGAGGTGATTGATAAGATAAAATAATGGATCAGATAGGATGATGTAAGGGATTCTAAACCAAGTTCAAAGATTACCCTAGGTGACTTGGGATACTGATTGATCAGATTAAATGATGAATGGATGATTGCGGCACTGAATCCACCTTGAGATTGAAAGTGGATTGATTGGGCTGAGATAATTAACTTAGGATGGATGACAATCCCAAGTAGATGTTGATGATGACGATTAGATTCAAACACATCAATTTGGACAATAAATTCAAATGAATTTTAGAAGATTTGGATTGAGAAAATCATAAGGGATGTGTAGCCTAGAGATTCTTGTAGATGATGTATCGATATGATTCAGATGATGAATGAATGAGCTCAAAAAAATGTGGATGGACCAAAGCTTACATTAGGATTGGATTCAATGATATGATGGGATTGGTTTCGTCGGTTGGATCTGGAAGTTGCAGAGGGGTGAATTTTCCTTTCTATAGGGAAAATTCACCCCACTACAGGGCAAGTCTACCCCACTACTTTTGGACTCTCTGAGTGGGTAAATAGGCTGTTAGAATGAAGGGACGAGTGATTGGAACAGGGTGTTAGATAATAGAATTGAGGAAATAGATGATCAGATTGGGAAAATGAATGATAGGAGTGGATGAACAAGCACTTGAAACTGGTAAACAATTGCTTAGAATGGATGAACGGATACTTGGAACTATTAAATGAAGGTTCAAAATGACCAAACAAAGGTTTGGAATGGCTAAACAAGGGGTTGGAATGGCTAAACAAAGGCTTAGAATGATTAAACAGAGGTTTGGAATGACAAAATGGAGGTTTAGAATGATAAACCAGAGGTTTGGAATGATTAAACAGAGGTTTGGAGGCTAAACAAAGCTAAACGAGGTGAATTTGACTATTTAGGAGGGAAAATTCACCCCACTGCAACAAATAGGAGGGAAAATTCACCCCACTATAGTAAACAAAAGGGAAAATTTGCCCCACTGTAGTAAATAGAAGGGAAAATTTGCCCCACTACAGTGAATAGGGACTTGGTTTGGATGGAAATGATTATGGAAAGGACTTAAAATAACAACAATAAGGCCAATTTGTTAAAAAATTTTACTAGATTCTCACAAGAAAACACTTTCAAACAAGCACAATCTTATGATTAGTATTAAGGGTATGGCCAATAAAGGTCTTAATCTAGGATGCACAAGGTATCTAGGGAGTCCTCGATATACTCTCAGTATGTGAGGAACAATTGTGAACACCAACCCCTCACAAGCGTGAGTCGGGAACCCCAGTGAGATATTGAAGGGCTCATACCAACTCTTCACGTCTATCTAGGTATCACCCTAGCTTCAACGCTTCGCTAATTATGACATGACTAGATTGAGGTACAAATTTTTATCTCCCCCCTTTATATACCACATCGGTATTCATGGTTGGAATCATCCCTTGGAGTGATGAAATCCCCAAGCAGGTCACACTAGAAAGAAGGCACTAATCATTTCCAACTACTCCCCAGGCTCACACAAAGTGCAATTGGAAAGTGAAAACAAACTAATGCCCCCTTTGGGTAACACAAAAAGATAGACACAAAAAAAAATGGATATTAACTCCCCTAATTAAACTACATTCCTAGATTAACGAAAAAACAATAAGGATAGCTTTGGAAATCTGTGCAAACAGAAGGCCCTGGAAGAAAATGTTAGTTGTTTTATCCTTCTTTCTTTTCCAATTACACAAGAATATGCTACAAAATGTTAGCAAAAAAATCAATATCCTTGCAAGAAACAATGTTAGGGGGTTAGAATATGAAAACGACAAAAAATTGGAGCAAAAATGAAGCTAAAACAGTTGTTTTACCTCTCAAAATGTGTTGTTTTGGGGTGTATATGCCCCATTGCAGTAAACAGGGGGGGAAATCCACCCCACTGTAGTAAATAGGAGGGACAATGTTAGAAAAAACACAAATATTCTTGCAAAAAATAATGTTAGGAGGTTAGAATCCGAAAATGGAAAAAAACTGGAGCAAAAACGAAGCTAAAATGGTCGTTTTACCTCTCAAAATGTGCTATTTTGGGGTGTATCCACCCCAGTGCAGTAAACATGAGGGAAAATCTGCCCCTCTATGACAACCTATGAGAGAACAAAGTTAGGATAAGGGCATGTCTTCCCCTCTGCAATAAAATGTTAGAAAACATAGTTCAATTTGGGGTGTAATTGCACTTTTGTAGTCAATAAGAGGGTGTAATTGCACTTCTGTAGTGAACCAGAGGGCATAATTGCACTTCTACAGTGAATAGGAGGGTGTAATTTCACTTCTACAATGAAAAGGAGGGCATATTTGCACTTCTACAGTGAACAGGAGGGTGTAATTTCACTTCTGCAGCAAACAAGGGGGGCATAATTGCACTTCTGTAGTGAACAAGAGGGTGTAATTGCACTTTTGTAGTGAACAAGAGGGCATAATTGCACTTCTACAGTGAATAGGAGGGTGTAATCTCACTTTTGTGGTGAATAGGACGGCGTAATTGCACTTTTACAGTGAATAAGAGGGCTTAATTGCACTTCAGTAGTGAACCAGACGGCATAATTGCACTTTTATAGTGAACAGGAGGGCATAATCGCACTTTTGTAGTGAACATGAGGGCATATTCGCCCCTCTATAGTAACCAAGAGGGCATATTCACCCCTCTACAGTAATTAGGAGGGCGTATTCATCCCTCTGCAGTAACTAAGAGGGTGTATTTGCCCCTCTATAGTAATCAGGAGGGTGTATTCACCCCTCTGTAGTAAGATGTCAGAAACTATGTTTAGATTAGGGAAAATATGCCCTGCTGCAATTAAATGTCAGAAATAATTCTCAGGTTAGGACAAATCCGCCTCACTGCAATAAAATGTCAGAAACAATTTTTAGATTATGGCATATCCACCCCACTGGAGTAAAATGTCAGAAACAATTCTCAGGTTAGGGTGTATCCGCCCCTCTACAATAAACTAGTTAGAAACAAAATATAAGTTAGGGCATATCCACCCCTTTGCAGCAAACTTGTTAGAAATAGAATATGGGTTATGGCGTATTCGCCCTTCTGCAACAAACTTGTTAGAAACAAAATATGGTTTAGGGCGTATCTGCCCCTCTACAACAAACTAGTTAGAAAAAAAATATAGATTAGGGCATATCTACCCCTTTGCAACTAACTTGTTAGAAATAGAATATGGGTTAGGGTGTATCCATCCCTCTACAACAAACTTGTTAGAAACATAATATGGGTTAGAGTGTATCTGCCCCTCTGCAATAAACTAGTTAGAAACAAAATATAGATTAGGGCATATTTGCCCCTCTGTAGTAAACTTGTTAGAAACATAATATAGATTAGGGAATATCCGCCCCTCTACAACAAACTTGTTAGAAACAAAATATAGGTTAGGGTGTATCTGCCCCTCTGCAGCAATCAAGAGGGTGTATTCGCACTTCTACAGTAACTAGGAGGGCGTATTCTCCCTTCTGCAGTATCCAGGATGGTGTATTCGCCCCTCTACAGTAACCAGGAGGGTGTATTCGCCCCTCTGCAGTAACCAGGAGGGTGTATTCACCCCTCTACAATAACCATGAGGGCGTATTTTCCCCTCTGCGACCTATTCCTGCAACTAACCTAACAACAAGCATAAAATAAAGGGACCCATTTGTGGGTCCCACCGGGCATGCCAGAAATGTGTTCCTAAATGTTTATCTATCCTAAATATGCAAAAACAACTATAATGCAATGAGAGAAAAACACAAAGGGACACCTCAAGATTAGCCTAAGAAACTGTTAACACAAAGAAATAGATGAAATTGTGCAAGTGCTTATACCTTCTCCATGTTGATGAATCCTTTGGTTGGCCCGTGTCAATGTAAACTTGTATGCTCCTTGGATGGCTATGGATATGACTAAATGCAAGATTGACAATATGATGGGATGCAAATGTAAATGGTTAAAATGGCTTTGCTGAATGAGTGAAAATACTTGTGAATTGAGTGCTCAAAATGACAGCATAAGGATGCTAAAATGACTAAGTGTTTTCAAATGGAAAAATGGCAACAATTTAGTATGAAATACATGAGGTCCCTAAATGAGAGAAAAGAGGGGTATTTATAGAGGAATTTGAATTCTCTAGAGAATTCAATGATGGAGATTAAGCCACCAAGGCCAAGATGAAGGGCTATGGTGATTTGAGGACTCACAAGCCCTCACATCTTGACATGTGGAGGGTGAAGTGGCCTAGGATGTGATGATGTGTAAGTGAGGTGGAAGGAGGGTACATGATGTGGAGGAGGAAAAGTACTTTGTAAGTACTTTCATGTGACAGTCTTTCAATGATCACATGGGGAAGGGGAAAGCTTTGGGAGAATAAAAGTGAATTTTAAATTCACAATGATTGGAAGAATCTAGTGGATAAGACAAGGTTCCCAAAAGGTGGGAACTTGCCACATGTGAGTGATGTGAGAAGTCAAATATTCTAGAAGACTTGCATGGGAAAGAGGAATCTTGGGTGAATAAAAAAGAATTAAAAATTCCTTTGGGGATGGGGAGAGTTGACCAAGGTACTAATTAAACTTAACTAATCAATAATCAGAGGATAACTAGGGGTTAATGAGGATTAGAAGCCAACTTACAAAAGTTGGAGGATGTGACACATCCTAATCAAGGATTAGGCATGTGCACATCCCTAATGAAGAGATTAGGAGATGGATTAAGATTAAGGAAAAGTTACATGTGAGGAATTAAATAAATGTCATATTTATTTAATTTATTTGATGAAAGGGGGATTAAATAGGGTAAGTTATTTAATTATCAACTAAATACCTTAGGGACTTAGAGGAATTTAAGGATATTAATTAAATAATAGTAATATTACTTAATTAATGAAAATAACATGATGTTTAGATGAAAGGGGATAAATTTGGATAAATTAAGTGTCCAAATTTAGGTGTCTATAGATACATAGAGGATGCTCCACAAGGACCCTTCCCCTTACCATACAAAATGGGTTGAGGCACCATGGGTAAGATAAGAAGTTTAAATGCTAGATGCTTTGGCTTTCACCAAGCGGGTACTATTTAAATCCCCAACAAATAAATAGGAGAAAAATTTGATGGTGTTGTTGTAGGGTGAGAGGAAGTGGCAAGTGGTATAGTGGAAGAAGAAGAGGAAGAGACCTAGGTGGACTTCTCCTCTTCAATTTTTTGAGCGGTCAAGGTAGTCTTGTGGTCCCCCTTTAGGAAAGCTCTATGTGAAATGACATAGGGAGAAGGAGGGTATCTCACCTTTGGCAGTATGCCCCCACTCTTATATTTCACATAAGTTTGATACAAGGGGTTTATCCTAGGAGGGAGCAGCCTAATAGGGGTAGGCCAAAAGTGATCAAGTGAGAAGTCCCAATGCATAATCATTGGTTTGTAATCAGTGTCATGGACTACATGCACCAAACCCTCATGGGAAAAATTTACACTTATGGACTACCATGGGAATTACATTTATGGAAATTAGCTAAGGAATACCTAATTTCACTCTAAAGAGTTCAGACCCTAGGATGATGTCAAAGAGTGCATTCATAGTTCTATTCCCAACTAGGATTGACAGGGTGATACAGTCGATGGGAGGAACAGAAAGCCCATCATGTGTATGTATAGGGATTTTAGACTCATCATATCCATCCTTATGTAAAAATTTAATTAGCATTCAATCTCCTTTGTAATCACATTCACTCACCATGTAGGGTCAATGAAGACACCAGTTATGGTATTCCCATTGATATGTGTGGGGATGTACAAAGGGGGTGATTCTCTATTAGATTTCATCAAAGAATCCTTCAAGGTGAATGTTATAGAGGGAGATCTACTCACAGGTTGTATAGATGGGATGGGTAGATGTAAGAAAGAAGCCATCTTTATGTACATTAGACAAAATTTTCATAGGATCCCCCAAGGGTTTCATAATTAGATGGTGATCCACTCAAGGTTTCATTATGCAATGCTTAGGAAACCTCCTAGCTTCTCTACTATGGGTTATAGGTTGGCTTGCAAGGCTAGGTGCCTCATGAAACTCACACCCAAAACACTCCTAGGATACAAGGGAAGGATCTTTCAGCACAACCAAAAAAAACAAAATGGTTCACGTCAAGTTCACCAAAATGTAGAGGAGGGGGACCGACCACTCAACAATTCTAAGTCATGGAGAGTCAAGAGTTGAAGGTTTCCCTAATCTAATTCAACCACACAGGTGTTTAGGGAATTTTTTGATGTTTAAAGATAGAGAATGAAGAGCACTCACAATGCTCCCATCACTCTACTAACCTGAAAGTTTTAATGGGGCTAAATGAATAAGTTTTCTAAGTCCTATTTGTAACCCTGTCAGCTCTCTACTAGAGGATAGCAACATGAGATAGGGATGGTAGTGTGGCACACTAGTGTCTTACAGGTATGTTTTCATCCATATAGATAGATAGTGATAAATTACAAACAAATACCTCTAGAAGCTTATTGACAGTCTAGTTGTTGAGGTTTAAAGTGATGAATAAGGCAATAAATAATAGAATAATTGAAATAACGAGAGAGATGATATAAGAATGATAAGAAAAAATATGATAAAGATTCAACTCACAAAAATTCTAGTTCTCCCACAAGCTCCACAAAAATGAGTACCTACATACAACAAGATGGGGAAAAATGTTGGGGTTGTTCTGGGGCTTGCCGCAATCAAACCCTTGTTTTGGTGTTTCCACCTCCATGGACAACTAGATATATAGAGAGATAGAAATATGATAAAGAAAGTACTTGAAATGAAGAATATTGAATACTATGAAAAATAATATGATACTCAAACCCAATAGAAATGTAGTAGTAAGCAAATAATACCATCCTCGACCAAAGAAACTAAAATCCAATGAGAGAGGAATGCAAGTCTACAATTGTGGAAAATTCGATGTGGCCATAGCGATGCCAAAGGAAGTCTCAAAATACACCAAGTTGTAGCTTATGAGGTACAGATTTGAAGAATGATGGGATATTGGGATGAAGCCAATAGTGTAGCAAGTAGCCAAAATGCATGTGAGAATAGTCTTCAAGAATACCCCAAGTGTGTAGAAGATGAGATCAATGTGAAAGATAGGAATTTGAAGGTGGTTTAGGAGGGAAAGATTCATTCAATGGTTGGTTGAAGGGTGTAGTGGCATTACATTTCATCACCAATGGAGAATGTAACACCTCTATAGATTCCAAAGGAATAAATCCTATTAGGACGACAATGCACCACACAAACATCTGTGTGTCGCATGCATGTCCTTGAATGAAATTCCCCCATTGACACTATAAACATGCACTATGTGGATGGGGTATGAACGGGGGGTGTGAAATTACATGGTTGGGTTTTATTTTTCTAAGGTGAAGGATGTAAAAGGGGAACTTGCTAAGGGATGAAAATTCACACCTATATAAGAATAAAATAATAAAAAAGATAAAGCAATGATACTCACCTGACAAGGGACTGATATTGGGAAAAAGAAGAAAATAATAAGCAAGGAGATAAGTGAATATTCATATTTAGAATAAGATGAGTAAAACCACTTCCAAGTTACAAACAACAACATGATAGTGTTGAAAACCTAGAATAATGAGAGGGGGGCTGAATCAATATTCTTTTAAACCATTCAAACATTAAACATCCAATAACTAATGCATATTCAACTATAGTAAGGAAAGAAATCATGAAACATTCACAATATAACATAACACATGAACACCAGGATCTTTTCATGGAAAACCCAAAATGGGAAAAACCACAGTGAGGGTTAGCTCACAATATATTATAACCAATTATAGTATATTTACAAAAATTGTCACTGTAGGTGTACTCACTATCCATAGAGAAAATGATAGAAGAGAGATGTTGGCTCACAAATTATTTTGAATTATTACAATTACATCTGACATATGCATGAATTATAGTTCCATTGAAGCACAATAAACAAAATTTCTCTAATTTTTATTCAACACTTTGCCTTGCTCTTCATTTGCACAATTTTGATCTTCAACTTAGCATTCACAACTTAACTTCACACTGCTCTAATCAAATTCCATCATACACATCATGCATTATTTACATTACCTCAAGACACTGAAAACAATCTAACTTATATATCTACATCAAGTATAACATCAATTAGGTCGACCTAATTAGATGTAACAATCAAAAATATAAATTTTTAGCTCCAAAACAATTCATCTACACAACGTGCTACAATTAAAAACTAAAAACACCTTAAGATAGGTCGGCATGGAACCATAATAGATCCCACATAAGATAGCAATACATATTTAACATTTGTATACCTTCAAACATATTAGCTCAGCTCCACATAAGAACTAAAAGCAAAAAACCTTCAAATATGTATCCATATCTCAACACATGGACCTCAAAACTTGATCCCATATGGAATCCATGTACTACTAAAATTTAGAAACTTATCCTCAAAAGTGAAATTACAAATATTCATTTATGGAGACCTGCAAAATCTCCCACACAAACATATTATACAAAAAATATCTGTAATATGCCAGGTTGAATTCTGATACACATATCTCTCAATCCACTTGTCTAAACATTATGAAATATTGGAATTAGGTACATCTAACATCTAACAAAATTATTGTAGAAGTGCAGAGTGACATCTTCATTTGCGGATTGGTGCAGACCCAAAAACTGATGCACTATAACACTATATTCACATAATTGACTCTTAGTCAATTTCCCATTACAACAATCTTTACCAGACCAAACCATTATGCAAAATTGTCTTCCTTATCAACTCCAAAACCTATTAGAATTTATCAAAATGGTCTGCAACCAAAATATTCACATAAGTTACAATGTTGACATCAATGAAAACACTGCAACACATCATTATATACCTTCCATGCTCATATTACTAAGAAGCATCATCAATGACATCCTTTCAACAATCTCCCCCTTTATCATTGATGGAAACATGCACCAAAAAATTTAAAACATTCTCCAAAATACTCCCCCCTTTGACATCAATGGAAAAGGGTGCCTATATAAATTGTTCTGACTTTCACTAGAGTTCCCCCTAAGAAATATAAGCATATTTATAAACTAAAAAGTATAGATTGACTCACCTTGAGTCATATACCAAAGAAAAAACCATGAACCGGCGTGAGCACATCCTACTTAGCATTTCAAACTCTACCAATAACTCTTCTCCCTCTTCCAAAGTGGCATGTACCAAATTCAATTGTTTGGCTATGTATGCACTTAGGATATTTTTTGAAATGAGTAAGAATTTAGGATTGAATAAATACCTTACCTCTCCAAACTACAAAATAATGTGTTCTTTTTGTGCTTACAATTGGAAGAACCTATTGTGTAGATCTTCAATTGCATTCCTTGCTACAATGGTTAGGTCGAGTACCATATCATAGGCACTTGAGGCAGCATCAATTTGTGACTCAATAGATTCCATTTCCTTCCTTATGCTCTATGTGGCTTCGGGCCACTTCATTCCATACTGGTATAGATCCTTCACCTCATCTACACATCCTTAAACATATTTTAATAACTCTTAAAACTTTTTATGTGCAATTGCACATTTCTCTATCATCTCTAGCATCCTCTTATCACTTATCCTTTTCTCCACTTCTTTCTCTACTTCTTCCTTTAGTCTGGATGTGTAAAATTTGAAAGAATCAATTAGCAATCTCAAGTTTTTGATACCAAATAAATATGTGTCTATATTCACACCGGGTATGGCCTCACATAAAGCCTTTACAACTTCTTCCATCAATTCTTCACTCTTCTGGTGTGTCTCTGTGATTTCTTTCCTTGCAGATGCATGAAACATGTTTCCCAATTGTAGCTTGTGGATGGGAGTGATTTTTTCCAACTCAACATTGCCTTGATGCAACAACAACTATAATAGTTGTGAAGATACAACAAGTTGGAATTTGGGCTGAATTCTTAGAATATTTTCAAGTAATATCTGGAGGAGCTAAAGGATTCACTGGAAACCTTAGTTATCTCAATATCCTTTCATTTTTCTTCAGTACTTTATAACTCTATTGTATTTTCCTTTTCTTCTTATGCATCTCCAAATGTAACCTCAGTCCTACCTTCACTTTCCTTCTTGTCCTCTTCTTCTTTCTCCTTATCAACATTCTCTTCATCTTTATTTTATCTCTCCTCCTTTTGCATCTGTATTATCATCCTTGTTTTCATCCTCTACAATGTTATTAGTATTTTCCAAAGGAGTTACTTCTTCTTGTGTTAGAGGAGGAGTGAAGGTATTCTCCTTTGCAATGTCTTCTTTGATCATTGCCTCTTCAACAATCTTTTCTATCATGTCCTCCACTTCCAGAGGTGTGTGGTCCAATCCAATTTATTCATATACAACATGCTCATCTTGAGCATCATCTATCTACATCTCCTCTTTTGCATTTGGTTCTAGAGCATCTATCTCTACACTCATTTCTTCTTCATTTGTTGGTATCATTCCCAAATTTTGTGCAACCTCCTCTGCTAATCTCTTTTGCTTTGTCATTGCTTTCCTTTCATATTATCTCAATTTTATCCTTATCTTTTCCCATAAGGGTAGTAACCCTTTTATTTTTCCTCATCTCCTTACTAAATACAGTGGCCAATGTGGCTCTATCATCCTTAGATAGTGGAGCATTCACTTTTTCCAAAGCCTCTTCTTTTAATCTTTCATGTTCGTTTATAGCTTCTCTTTTATTTAACAAAATGTTCCACAAATATTTAGGTACATGCTTCTTGATATTCTACATGTCCACCTCAAGGAAAACTATATATTTAACTATGGCTTCGATGATAGTATCCTTTTATATCTCATCAACATCCTTGTGTAAGGTTGTGGTCTCTCCCAACATATCATTTTGTAAAATACTATTAAATAATGCCTCTAACTTCATGGGGGAATGAGACCTTACCAGTTCCTTTTTCTTTTTATCTTTTCCTTTGTATTCTACAAGAGTATTCTTTATTTCTATAGTATTTTTCTTCTCTGAAGAATCCTTCTTGGCTTCCTTCTTCTTTTCTCTTATATGGATCTTGAATGCTTCTTTTTCTTTCTCTATCTCCTCTTCACTCTCAGTGTCTATGATGTCAACTTTTCTTCTTTTAGTGTTTGCTTCACCTTGTGAAGCATAATTTCATCTTCTTCGGACCAAGGGTAGTCCCTCTTCTTCCAGCTCATCTTCTTCTTCTACAATATTTATGCTAATACCTTCCTCGGTTCTACTACTTCCTGTGTGTATGAAAATATGCCTATTATAAAGGATTCAAAACACATTCAATAAAACATTATATCAAATAAACTGAAAGAAAGTAAACAAACTCTTTATGGCAGCTTCTTCGAAGTCATTCTATTGTTCTCTATCTCCAGCGTTTCATTGGTTCAAGTTGCTCTCAGATTTAGTGTGCCAAGCTCAACAAAATGGACTACTAGAGAATGAGATGTAAACTAAAATGCATATTATGCTAAAATGCAAGATTATGCTATGCTATGATAAGATTATTATTGCCAAGATATGAATATTGCTGAAATGCTAAAAATGAAAATGTGTAAGCGTATATGTATTCATATGTGTGTGTCTGTATCTAATGCTTGGATTTGCACATGTATTTAAAGAATTTTTGAAAGAACCTGATTGGCTGTTATGATCAATGGTTTAGATTAAGCTTGTCGGGATGAACGGTGAGAGATTTTTGAAAGGTAAGAGAGAAATAGAAGGTTTCCTTCTTCACAAATTTTCTCGTTTAGATCTGAAGGAAGGTTGCCATTTGAAGAATGAGTTGAGAATGAATTTCATAATTAAATAAATAACTTATTTAATTATATGTGAGGATGAAATTAGAAGTTTACATAGTTAAATAAGTAATATTTAATTGTGTGAGAGATGAATTTAGAAGTTTTCATAACTAAATAAGTAATATTTAATTATGTGTGAAAGAGGAATTTAGAAGGTAATTATATATTTAAAATATTTAATTATGTGTGGAGTGAGAAAAGATATTAAATTAAATATTTATTATATTTAATTTAACTATGAGATGAAGCAGGTGTTTGGAGGAATATTTCATTATTTGAATTCAAATATTCAAATTTAGAATAACATGATAATTAATATAAATAAATTATAAAATTTATTTAATTTAATTAAGAGGAATATAGAAGATGGTAATAATTAAATAAAGTTATTTATTTAATTAAGATAGAAGAATTTATAAAAGTGAACAATATAAATAAATAATTAAATTTATTTATATGTAGATGACTTTAGAAGATTAATTAAATAATTTATATTTAATTAGTTAACAAGCTTGATTAACCATAACCATTTTTAGACATATACATTTTGCCCCTCTTTGAAGTGATGTGTGAAACACATTGCTTCAAAGAAAATACAATTTTTTCCCTTGATATGTTTTTGATGCTGATGTTGATGATGCCCCCTCAGGAGGTCAATCATGGATGATGATATTCTACTGGGGAGTTAGTGATTTAGCTCCCGATAAGTGATGTAAAAGATGCCCCAGTGTGAAAATAAGGTCAAACTTTGTAAAAAAAAGATAAAAATGCCACAAAACTTACCTTTTGTTGACCTTTAAAAGGTAAAGAGGTAGGAAAAGACAAGTCATTTGCACTTTTTCACTTTTTGAATGCTATAGCTCTGATAGTGACCTTGCGACATGGAGATTCCATATCATTGTCACTAATTTGAGAGATCTCACCGATACTAGAGGCCAGCTGTGTATGGACCACTGGTGAGTCGATCTAACTGCTTGTGCATTCAAATTTTTACGTTTTGAGTCAAAATTTACTATTTTTCCATGGATTTTGTGTTTGAAAATGATGTTTTAGCACTTTTAGGAAAGTTTTAGCACTTTCGATGAATATTGTAGCGCTTACAATGAAAACAATAGCACATATAGGCTAGATATTACATGTTTAGCATGAACCCAGTATAGCGCTTTTGATGAAAATAGTAGCGCATATAGGGTGCCATAAGAAATTTAGGAGTATAGCGCATTTAGGAAAAATAGTAGCACATATAGGGAAATAGTGTATCTCGACAATGAAATAGCGCTTAGGTGTAGAGTTTTAGCACATATGGGGAAATAGCACATATAGAAACTATTTGAGAGCATCCAGGGAAAAGAACGACACATATGGGTTTTAGTGCATCTAGCAAGTAGAATAGCGCATATGGGTTTTAGCACATCCAGCAAGCAGAATAGCACATATGGGTTTTAGTGCATCCAGCAAGCAGAATAGTCCATCTGGTAAAGAAAACAAAATGTCTAATTAGATGAGAGTTATGTGGAAAGGATGATGTATATTGCATTCCTTGGTCAGGAGATTGAGAAAATGTCTTGTCATCTTGTTGATGTGGATAGAAAATCTGATACTACATTGATAAATTTGTTTTCAAAATAGAAATCAAAGAGTAGATAGCCGATAACTTTTTTTCCCTTGTATGAAAAGAAAGAGTAGATAGCTGATAACTTTGTTTCCCTTGTATGAAAACAAAGAGTAGATGATTGATAAAGTTCTTGATAAATTTGTTTTCTGTGATAGAAAAACAAATAATAGATGGTTGATTGCATTTCAATAAATTTGCTTCCTACGATAGAAAACAAATAGTAGATGATTGATTACATTCTGATAAATTTGCTTCCTACAATCGAAAACAAATAGTAGATGATTGATTGCATTCTGATAAATTTGCTTCCTACGATAGAAAACAAATAGTAGATGATTGATTGCATTATGATAAATTTGCTTCCTGCGATAGAAAACAAATAGTAGATGATTGATATATTATGGATCACTTGATAGATATGAGTCAGATTGATGATGTTTTCTTGAGATTTAAATCATTGATATGGTTCTGATTGATTGTTGTTGTGATAACCCAAAAATAGGAGGTTTTCAGAAACCTCCAGATTAGGGAGTGACACTCGGCAGGGTGGGATAGGATACCTAAGCTAACACCTGATGTAGCATTGATAGATACATGTGGATTGAGACCCTTATTGGCTATGCCACCGATTTGGGTCAATAGAGGATTATTGACCGCATTGGCAGAGAGGTGGCATTCGGAGCACAACACCTTTTATTTGTCGACTGGTGAGGTGACTGTGACTCCGGAGGACGTGTATAGGATATTAGGTATTCCAGTGGTTGGTACCCTTGTGTTCTATGATCACAAGGAGCTTGGGGGTATAGATGCTCTGAGGAGGGTATATGGTGATGCACACATAGCAGGGTACTGGGTGCCATGGGATGACTTCCGAGGATATCCAGCCTTGCCTATAGTTTTGGGGGCATTTATTGGACGTTTCCTTTGTCTAGATCACCAGTCAAAGGGACTATCAGTGGGATGGGGGAGGATTCTCAAGCAGATGTTGCTACAGCCACAGAGATATGCATGGGGGAGTTGTATGTTAGATCACCTATACCATGATTTACATCAGGTAGTATACAAGGGTGCTGGCAGTTTATAGTGCGGCATGACACTACTATAGATCTGGGAATGGGAGTATCTTGCTGTGATGAGACCAGCATGCCCCAGAGTGACGCCACCAGGTAGGTCGTATGTGTATGCTTATGTGATGTTCCATGTCCAGCTCAAGCTGGGCAAGGTGGATTACTAGAGATGGTGTCTAGATGATATGGATGCAGTGGTATGGCGACCATACCTTGATTGTGAGCCCTGGGATATAGATCACCTAGAGATGTCTTTTGTAGGTATTCTACAGTTTTTGATAGGGAGGACCCCTTTCATCATTGAGAGGTTTTAGCATTGCGGGTGCAGCGACAGTATGGTTTCACACAAGGGATGCCACAGGGAGTTGCACACTATGCACAAAGTAGAGATGAGGCTGGATGGGGGCCGTGTATCTCCTATCAGATAGCATATATAGAGTTCATTACATTAGCTCCCGAGGCATGGGATGATAGGTAGGACATTATTGATGCTGGTATGTCAGACGAGTATTCATTTTATTATCATACACATCCCTTTCCACATTATACTTGTCCTGATGATCCAACACCCATCTTGGTAGTACCACAACTAGGAGTAGTGAGACGGGAGGATGTGGCAGGTGGGGGAGATGAGGAGGAGAGTGGAGAGGAGGATAGTTATGATGGGGATGACGACAGGGATGAGGGGTAGGTGCCAGGGAGGTTGGGGCCAGATTTTCTCAGTGGTGTACATATCATGAGGTGGCTAAGGTCTAGGATTGGGTGGCAGACAGTGATCAAGGTTGGATCCTCATCACAACAGGGATAGCTAGCCACTGTGCAGGCCCAGGTGCAGACATTGCAGGGATAGCAAGTGTAGTTGTAGAGTTAGTTGGTGCAAGCACAAGGATTGGCTGCACAACTATAGGCACAACTAGCATAGTCACAAGCATAGGCACAGGCACAAGTTCTTGCCCCAGACCCACAGTTACCCTAGGTGATGACAAAGAGAGATACATTGAGGCAGAGGGCGGTAGAGGCTGAGGGTGTTGCCCAGAGGTTGATGGGTACCATTTAGAGTGAATCCTTGTGGGAGGCTATTGCAAAGGGCATGGAGATGGAGAGGGAGGAAAAGTATTATCGTGTTAGATATGAGGAGTTGTGTCCTCCTAAGCGGAGGGAGCCATTCCCATGGTCTTGCAGTAGGACTAGGAGTAGGTCAAGGATAGCCACTCAAAGCATGGGGGTTACTAGGCCTCAGCGGGATCTAGATGCAGGTACTAGTGGTAGGCCACCTCCTTCCAGACCAGCTCCATAAGGGGTATCGACCAGTTAGGTTATGATGTACATCCTTTTTGGAGCACATATGTGTGATCTGTGATCGTATCCCATGTATCTCTCTTTGTACTTTTTAGTTTCTTTGGAGATTGGACATTTTCCTTCTTTATGATGAGTGATGATATGCAACGGTGATGATTTTTGATGATGTGATGACTATCATGATTTTTGATTATGTGATATGCATTTATTTCTATATGTTATGGATTTTGATATGCTTTTGAATGATTTGATGACTAACATGATATGCAGGATGATTTGATGTGTTTATAATGATGATGAAAAATGATTGATGATACATACTAATGATGTTATGTAGGTGGATGACTTATGATGTGAATATGTCATGGGATTTTTGATATGTTTTATAAAAAATGTTGTGTGGAAAATGATATGAAAATGCATGTATGGAATGTTTGTTTTTGGATTTTGAAATGCAAGTAAATAATGATAATATGATGAAAAATGAATGTTGTGTTTATGATATGCATTATGAATTTGTAATATGAATTATGAATTATGAATTTGTAATATGAATTGATATGAAAATGATATGCATTATGAATTTAATGATACAATGATTAACGAGATGAGATGATATGAAAATGATAGGATGATATGAAATGAGATGATTAATAATAATGTGATGTATGATAAGATGATAAATGATATGTGATGAAATGTAATGACTTGTAATGATAATGGAATGAAATGATTAATAATGAATGATAATGATGAATGAAATGATATGTACGATAATGAAAATGATGAATGGTAAGCGAAGTGAAATGAAATGTATGATAATGAAAATGATGAATGAAATGATAAGTGAAATGATAAGTGATAATGAAAATGATGAATGATATGAGAAATGAAATGATAAATTAAATGATATGGAAAGAATACAAATGAAATGATAAGAATTAATGATATGAAATGAATAAAAATGAAAGGATAAATGAAATAATAAATGAAATGATAAGTGATAAAAAGGAAAGTGATATGAAAATGGAATGATGAAGAATTTGAATGATATGAAATGATAATGATAGTGAAATGATGATATGAAAATGATAATGATATGATAATGAACGATAATGAAAATGAAATGATAAATAATTCGAATGATATGAAATGATAAAGGATCCAAATGATGTGCAAAGGAATGGAAAATGATAGATGATAGGACCTAGATGAAATTATAATGGAAGGTGAAAAATATTTGAATGTCCTCCACAAAGAGTCCAAAGAGACATGGCAGCCATTGATATTTTTGGTTAGCCCTTTCAAAAACTTTGATGCAAATCCAGTATGCAAATATGTATAATGTCCAAAAATGAAATGCAATTAAATGAAATGAACCATTTGTTGAGCTTTTTTCCATATTTCTTGAATCATCATAGAGCGTTTTTAAAATGTTGGAAGTATGTACAAGCATCAAAGGGGAAATTAGCACCAATGATGACCTAAGTACAACTTTCGTGATTTTTGATATAGCAAGTAAACACAAGCATCGAGGTATAATTGAACCGAGATGACCTGAGCATTTCTTGCATAAACAAACAAAGACTAATCATCTTCTGATGTAAATTTGGAACCTTCATCAATGATAAGGTTTGGAAATCATGTGTCGCGACATATTGGCAATCAGATGAATAGTTAACCTCAAGACAACAGACAAAGAAAAGGCATTCTCTTTCCTCATCACTCTAGTTCAGTACATCATCGAGTGTGCTCCAGAGAGATGATATAAAAAATGAAACAACCATTGTTCAAAATTTAATACTGCTATTCCAAACATTATTCAAATTTTAGATCATCCTGATATGAGTCATGATATGGTACTCACTTAAAATTGTTGTGCTTAGGATAAATGATTGGATAGCTATTCATTTTATTCGATTTGGTTGTTTGTTAGCATGATTAGAGTTGATGTCACTATCTAGCTATTTTGGTAAAACCTGAAAGTTGGTTTCCCCCAGTATGTCAACATTTGCCCCCAATATTGACACAACTTGCTGAAATGAATATGTACAATAATCAAGCCATGGTGAGACGTTATCCTTCTTGGAAAAATGATGACAACATGATGTTGGTATGGCCCTAAGATGATAAAAAGATGTATGAAATGAAAGCTGAGAAGCCAAGTACAAAACCTGAGAGCTACAAATAGCGTATGTTTACCAGATTTTCACTATTTGTTTTTATTGCATTTTTCTTGTCCATAGACTGCCTGTTGCCAGGTTTTCACCAGGGTAACAATTTTTCAAGACTTTTTTCTGTTGTTTTTGGATTTCTTCAGGACTTTTTCTACTGCTTTTGTATTTCTTCAGGACTTTTGCTGATTTGTTTGTATTTATTCAGGACTTTTGCTAATTTTTTTGTATTTCTTCAAGACTTTTGCTAATTTTTTTGTATTTCTTCAGGATTTTTGCTAATTTTTTTGTATTTCTTCAGGACTTTTATGGATGATGATAGTTGACTTAAACATAATATTTCTTTAGGTGCATGTTGTTGATGGGTTCATCAAACAGGTCCCCTTCTAGTGTCAATAGCTTGTAGGCTCCTAAACCAGAGACTGCAATAACCACATAAGGACCTAGCCAATTTGGTTCAAACTTTCCTTTCTTTTCTCTATCTTGTTGATTTTGTGGATTTTCTTTCAGAACCAGATCACCCACTTGAAAAGTATGTGGCTTTACTTTGTGATTATAGCTACGAGACATCATCCGTTGCTATGCTTTCAAATGGTCAACTGCTCTTTGTCTTTTTTCATCTAGGAGTTCCAGTTCTTGCAATTGGGCAACTCTATAGTCATCATCTGTTGTGAGACCCGTCAGTAAAACTCTGAGTGAGGGAATCTCAACTTCTAGAGGTAGGATGGATTTTTCTCCATAGACAAGAGCAAATGGCATTGCTCCTATTGGCGTGCAGACACTGGTTCTATAGGCCCATAAGGTAGGATTGAGTTGAACATGCCAATCTTTCCCTTAATCATTCACAGTCTTCTTCAAAATTTTCAATATTGTTTTATTTGAGGCCTCTGCTTGGCCATTCCCTTGTGGATAGTAAGGTGTTGAATATCTGTACTAAATGTGAAATATCTCACAAAGTTCATCAACATCCTGATTCTTGAAAGGTTGTCCATTATCTGTAATAATGGAGTTGAAAATGCCATACTGAAAAATAATATAGTTGAGTATGAATGATGATATTTGTTTGCCGATAACTTTATTAAGAGGTACTGCCTCAATCCACTTAGTAAAATACTATGTGATTGTGATGATGAACTTATGCCCATTCAATGAGGAGGGATGAATCTTTCCTACTAGATCTAACCCCCATTGGGAGAATGGTCAGGTTGGCATAAATGGTTGAAGTTCCTATGCAGGAGTGTGAATGAGATTCCCATGAATCTGGCATTTTGAGCACATTTTCACAGAAGTGAATGATTCCCTCTCCATTGTAGGCCAGTAATAACCCATTCTAATCAATTTCTTGCATAAGGTTAGTCCACTCGAATGAGTACCACAAATGTCACCATGAACTTCTTGTAAAGCTTTGTCAGATTCATCACATTCAAGACATCGAAGTAAAGTACCATCAAGACCACAGTGATAGAGGGTGTCAGCGATAAGCGTGTAGCGAGAGGATTAGTGGATAAAATTTCACTTTTGGTTATGGGATAATTCAGGTGGTAAAATATTGTCTTTTAGGTAGGCATAAATATTGCCATACCAAGGTGAATTGAATCCTACCAAGTGGCAAATGATTTGGCTTTTAGGTGTGTCAAAGACAGGAGTAAATGATTGTTCTACCAGAAATTCATAGCAAGTTTGAGTTTTTGGGAGTTGTAGCAATGATGTCAACTAATTTGTTATCAAGCCTTGGAATTTGTGTGAATTTGATGTTCACAAATTACTTCTTGAAGTCGTTCACCATCTTTTTATATGGAAACATTTTGTCATATTTGGTCTGATAATCATCATTGATCTAATAAATAACCAACTGTGAGTCGCCATACACGTATAATTCTGTAATCCTCCATTCCAGTGCTATTTTAAGTCTAGTGATTAATGCTTCATATTCGGCTATATTGTTAGTGGACGGAAACATCAGCCTATATGATTGAGGAATTGTGTGTCCTTGGGGGGTGACGAAGAGTATGCCTGTCCCCGATCCATGTTGAGTAAAAGAACCAGTGAAATATAAGGACCATGTTTATTTGGATTCTGCAATAAAGACATCATCATCTGGAAATTCAATGTGCAGGGGATGATCTGCTTGCAGTGGTGCTTCAGCTAATTGATCAACGATAACTTGTCCTTTGATTTCCTTATGATCAACATAATGGATATAAAAATCACTCAGAATCATTACCCATTTTGCTAACCATCCTGTCAATGATGCTTTGCTTAACAAATACTTGAGTGGATCAATCTTTGAAACAAGATTGATTGTATGAGTTAACATGTAATGCCAAATTTTTTGTGAAGAAAAGACCACTACTAGGAAAGCCTTCTCAATGGAAGTGTAGTTGAGTTCATTCCCTATCAATGTGTGACTGATATAATAGATTGCACATTCCTTTCATGTAGAGTCTTCTTGCATGAGCAATGCCCCCAAAGATGTCTTTGTTGTGGCAATATACAAGATCAATGGTTTGTCTGGATTTGGCGGTACTGGAACTGGTGGAGTCATTAAGTACTGTTTGATTTGTTGAAAAGCCAATTCACACTTGTCATCCCACTTGAAAGGAACATTCTTATGCAGTAGATGTGTGAAAGGAGGACTTTTGTCAGCCAGTTGTGCAATGAACCTTCATATAGATTGAAGTCGTCCTTACAATGATCTCAATTGACTGATGTTCCTTGGGGGAGGCATTTCCATAATCACCTATACTTTAGCAGGATCTACTTCAATTCCCTTTTCTGAAACAATGTACCCCAAGAGTTTTCCAGATGTGACCACAAAAACACATTTCTTAGGGTTCAGGCGAACTTTGAATTTCTCCAATCTTGTAAATATTTTGGACAATATTTCTAGATGTCCCTCTCTAGTGTATGACTTTGCCAATATGTCATCTACATAATCTTCCATGAATGTGTGCATCATCTCATGAAAGATCATAGTCATGGCTCTTTGGTAAGTAGCCCCAACATTTTTTAGACCGAAAGGCATGACATTCCAATAGTAAGCTCCCCATGGACATGTGAAAGTTGTTTTCTCCTGTTCTTCGGGTGCAATCTTGATTTGGTTGTAACCAGAAAAAGTATCCATTAATGAATACATGGCATGGCCAGTTATCAGATCAACTATAGTGTTGATGTTTGGAAGTGGGAAGTCATCCTTAAGACATACTTTATTAAGATCCCTGAAATTTGTGCACTCTCTATCACTTTTATTTGGCTTGGATACAGGAACAATGTTGGAGATCCATTCTGCGTAGTCGATTGATCTTATGAAGCCCACATGAAGGAGTTTTCTCAGTTCTTCCTTAATCAATAATGCAACATGGGGGTGCATCTTTCTAAGTTTTTGTTTCATAGGCTTAACCCCTGATTTGATAGACAAGTGATGCATGATGAGATTAGGATCAAGACCTAGCATGTCCGTGTAAGACCAAGCAAAGTTGACTTGATGTGATCTTAGAAACTCCATGAACTCTGGTATTTCTTTCTCTGTCATTGATACAACTAACTGTAAAATCCTTGGTTTGTCTGAAGTTTCAAGATTGATGGAATTTGTAGGCTCAATCAAGATAGGTGATCGCTCATGGTAGTGTTCTAGGAGAGTGTCAAGATTCCCATCATCTGGCACCTTAAAAAGGTTTTCACCATCCGATATGCTCTTTATTTTATCTTTTTATTGATCTAATACTACCAGATTTTAGTTTTCACCATTAGATCTTTCTTTTTTATTTTTACTTTTGTAGCTAGGAGAATTGACACTCTCCTGATTAAAAACCCTATGCTGAAAATCACTGGTGGAACAATCATTTGTGTCATCTACGGAAAGGAAGTTGATGATAGATTCGTCACTTGGAAACATAGGTATATTGATAGGTTTAGATGAATCCCAATCAATGAGATCAGGATGGATCAAAGATAACGGGTCATCGGGTTGCATGAAATCAGCAATGGTTATGGTCATAACAAAGTTGACCATAGGATCCGAGGTATGAAGTGGAGCAATGATGATACTGTTCTCATGATAATCTTGTTCATTTAAATCTGACTCGGTATCACTAGAATCATAGTCCCCTTGTAGTTCAGATTCTTGTGTTTGGGTCCCTGAACCTTAACCTTTGATTAGAATTGGGGCATACTCTAGTGTATTACATCAACTTCTTTGTCCCTCCAGAACTCATCATTGTAAATGGTATCCCATTTATATTCAGCAAAGTCTGTGTTAGAGTGATAATCCACATAATTTTGAATTTTTGCCAAACATGCTTCTCTTGAATCTGAACCTTCTTGCAATGTGAAGACAGTACCATGTGGTTGTTTAGATGTTCCTTCTTTTGAGTTAGCATCATATCCTAATCCGGTTTTCTCTTTTACAACAAGTCCTCAAAGGTGAATAGGCTCAACTACTCCTTTTCTTTTTCCGATAGGACCCTTATCATAGCCCATCTTCTGCATGATTGAATATCCTTTTCCATATATATCTATTGGTAATTTGACATTAAAAACTGCTTAATCTTCATCTTTATAGATCCAATTTAGAATTTCTCTATCCTCGGGATCTTCCATGGGGAATTTTTCTTTGATGAATCATCCATTAAAATTTGTGCTTGGCTCTATTGGTGGTTGTGTTGATGTTGATTCTGCTAATATTTGATGTTGGGTGATAGAAGGTTGTCCTTGTGACCGAGCTGATGTAGGTAAATTAGCCAAACAGAGAGAGTACTCCTCGACTCCATGGTCCTTGAATTTCAATTTCTTGTCAAAACAATTGGTTAACTGACTGATTTGTGTATCAATCTTGAGAGAAGTACTAGCATGAGCTTCTCGATTTTGATATTGGCACAAGTTTGGACCTTTGATTTATTGGTTGGTATCGTGATTTCTTGCCCATCATAAGGAAACTTAAGACATTGATGATAGGTGGATGGGACAGCTTGCATTTCATGGATCCAAGGACAACCCAACAAGATGTTGTATGCAAGATCACGGTCTAATACTTGACAAAAAGTATTTTTGATAACAGGTCCCACTCTGATTGGTGGCATGATTAAACCCTTGGACGCTCTTTCTTCATCATCATAGGCTTTAATAGTAATCTTTCTTCTAGGATCAATGGAGTCCTCAGAAAATCCTAAACCTTGAAATAACTTCATGGTACATATGTTCAAACTAGCACCTCCATCTATTAGAACCCATCTGACACGAAACTTGTGAACCATGACTTCTAGGTATAATGATGAATTGTGAGGATGATTTATGGAAATGTCATCTTTTTTAGAAAATGAAAGGCATGTGGGTGAGGACAAGTGTCCTGCCATGGCTTGAAATTGGTCCACATCCAAGTCAGTGGATACAGTGGTTTCAACAAGGGCCTTTTTGAGAATTTCCTTGTGTACTGGGGAAATTTTCAGTAGTTCCAAGATGGAAATCTGAGCAGGAGTTTTTTGAAGTTGATTAACTAATTCATATTGATGTTGAGGTGGAGGCTTAGTGGATTTTGAAGAGGCACCCTTTCAGACAACTTTATCTTGTGCCCTGGTCGTTGCGTTGACTTCTCTATATTCCACCTTCTTGTTGACTTTAATAACATTGACCCGTTCATCGTCCGTGTAGATATGATTGATTATCGGGTCATCAATATGATTCACACTTTTTCTAGAAGACTCACCTTTTTGATAATTGGACAAGGGGTTGCGAAATGCTTGGTGATATTCATTTGATTGTTGGTGTCCTACTTTGATGGTGTCATTTTCTATCAAATCTTGGATCACATTTTTCAAGGCTTGACAATTATTCATGTGATGGCCCTTGCACCAATGATACTAACAATAGTATGTGTCATTCCATGATGGAGGCTTCACACTGGGTTCAAAATTTCGTTGAAAGGGTAGGGTGATAATGTTCTTTGCCATCAACTCTTTAAGGGTAGATTCTAGAGATTGACCCAATGAAGTAAAAGTTCTTCTACGAGAGAAGAATGAAAATCGTTGCGGATTTGTATTCGAGGTATTCCCTAAGGAGTTGTTATTATGATTGGTTCCTCGATAACCATGATTATTGGCAGTCCCTTGTTTAGGAGTAGAATGTTGATTTACATTGTTCCTTGGAGGAGAATTGTTTCCTTGATTTTTGACTGAGTTGACATTATTTTTACGAGGAACACTTGGAGTACTAAGGACAAATGGATTAGTCGAGACATGATTCGCATCAACAACACCATCATTCACCACATTTTTGTTGCGAGACCAAAATTTAGACTTGTCCTGATTGTTATGATGATTGAATGATCTAGGATTATCCTTGTCAAGTTTTATTGTTCCTCTTTTGACCAAAGCACTTTCAATGGTTATAACATCCTCAATCAATTTATCAAAAGAAGGAGGACAATGTAAATTCAGGTGATAGCTCATTTCTAAATTCAAGTTGTTAATGAAGGTGACCATCTTTTCCTTTTCAGGAATAGGACGGGGATATCTAGCGAACATTCTTCTCCATCTCTAAAGAAAAGTAATAAAAGGTTCACCTGGTTTTTGCACAACTTTGTAGAGATCTATCATAGTGATTTGGTTTTGGAGGTTGTAGGAATATTGTAATATGAACAAATTGATTAATTCCTCAATTTTTTTGACAGGAGGTGTGATTTTTGATAGCCATTCCATAGAGTGACCTCCAAGACTCCTAGGATCAAGTAAGTGTCCTCATGAGCAAACTCTAAAGTCATGTTTCAGAAGTCTCTAACATGATTGATTGGATCTGATTTCCCATTATAACGATCAAATTTTGGAATTTCAGAATGTTTAGGAAATGGAATCATGTTGAGACTTCGATTGAAGGGATAAGGACAAATCTCCTCAAGAGTATATTTCTTTGTGGTGATTCCCCCTTGTAACTCTTTAACTTGTCCTTGAAGTGCCTTAATTTGTTGAGTCAAAGCACTAAGATCAGATAGGGGTGTTTCTTTAGGTTTTTTCTTCAAATTCTCGGTATCAAAGTCATGAGTTAATTTAGCTCCTTGGTCAGCTAGATAGAGGAAATACTTTTCTTTATCACATTGCAAGATATTTTCTATGGCTTTGTGAAATTTGGGATCTTGCTCAGCCTCTCTAAGACGTTCTTCATCTTGCTCATCATCACTATCTACATGGGTTTTGCTCATGTTCATGTAGTTGTGGAATGGATTTTCTTCTTTGTTATCCATGTTGTTGTTGAAAAGTGGATTAAGACTTATACTGTAAAGAGGATTACTGTTTTCACCTTCTTCTTGAGTGTTTTCGATGTGACCTTCTTGTTGGTTTTGATCCTTCAATTTATTGTACTGAGATCTTGTAGAGATAGGCATAAGATTTTGAAGCATTCTTCTAAACTTAGATCACAATTCTGATAAGTGCAATAACGATGATATCTTGATCTGATAAGATGGAAATCTTATGATATGATCAAAGATGTTCCTAATTTTTAATTGTGGCTTCCAATGATGAAGGATGTCAGAATCCTATTGGGGAAGTTGAATCAATAATTTTTGAAAAGTGCACTCTTAAAGATTTGATCTTTGTTGTCAAAGAAAGGTTTCAAGATCACTAAAGGATTTGACTAGGATGTGAAGGATATTCAATGGAAGGTTGTGGTATGTTGTAAAACTCAAGAGGTTGGTTAAGATTATGCCATTGAGATAGAGCTAATCTCTAATAATAAGCTTGAGAATCCAAAGGTTCTACAGCGTACTCGTCAGTGAATCCTCTAACAAAGTCTTGGTATCTATGAAGAAATCCACGGTAATGAAGTAAGACGTGTCAACTTTTGTACAAAAATTTTCTTCTTTGCAATGTTTTCTTGTACCCTAAATTTTTCTTGGGTTTCTTGATCCTATTGGAAACTGATTTCTTGACAAATTTTGTTGATTTCCACTCTCTAAGCATGGGAGAGCTATCAGAATTTTACTAACCCAAAGATGTCAGAAAGTCAGGTGTGTAAATGATTTCAATTGTTGTTTTTCATGTTCATTTTTTATGATCTTTTATCTAAATTAATGTGAATGAAAACACAACAAACACTCTAAATTAAATGAAATGTAACCAAACACAGATAAAGAAAGCACATCCTATGGTAAAGCCAAGACAATATCCACTATATTCCATGTGGGTTTCCCCAACTGCATATCGGTAGCATGTGAATTTAGAAGCTTAGCTGCACGGGCTCCCCCTTACAGTGCACTCTCTTCTCAGGCCAACCATGCTTCCAATCCCCATGAAAATCCCATGGCAGATTGATCACCTCTACTACAGACTACGAAAGTGTGGATGCCTTCACACCGACCGGTGTTGCGCTAGAAAATAGAAGGTTTTTGGTTTACTAAACAAATGGTTTTTAATTCGGGACCCCCATTCAAGTGGCAATACATGGGGCAAGAGATTAATCACCAATTTAGGTGGCACTCCAGCCTAAAGAGGTTAAGCTCAATAGGATTTATGGGAGTACTACTATATCCGTATGACACATCCACACTCATAATCTTAGGTTTTCCCTTAAGATTCACATTTGTATACTGGTCGGGGGTAGCTTGGCCTTAGCTCCATTGCTGGTTTGAGTCACATTGGGGTGATGAAATCCCCAGGCAAGCCCCATTTCTATAGGCAATAATCATTTCTCTTACACCCAGGATCGCATTACTATGCAAGGGGAGATGATACTTCAGTTATTGCATAGGGGTTACATAGGGAGGAAGTGGGTCTGGCTTTTTGATCACCTAGTTTACACAAGGTGAGAGCATAGTCACCTACCACTTTCAAGCACAATCAAGCAGAGTAAACAGATTCATTTTAATGCACCAAATCACAATGATTTAACTAAGTGAAGATATTGCTTCACAACCGACATGGGGTTTATTTTAACTGCATGATCAAAGTGTGGTGACTATCCTAGATTGATTCATTTTAAACCAAAAAATATTCTATCTACGGAATGCATCAAACTTAGAATCTTTTTTTTGTGTTATAACCCAGATGCGCCGAAACAGACAGTATATGCATCAAAACAAATAGTATATGTGTCGAAACAAATAGTATATGTGCCACAGAAAATCCTAAATGTGCTAAAACAATCCCTAAATGTGCTACTTAAATTAAATGCAGATTTAAATCTTTGACACCGTAGTTAATGATCTAAAATATACCGTAAATACACTAATTTAACTCCTAAATGCGCTAAAATAGTTCTTAAACATGCTACTTTAATTAAATGCAGATTTAAATCTAAATGAAATGAGACTATATGCGCTATTATGTCCCTCGGATGCATTAAATTCACCCTCAGAAGCACTGGAACAATCACCAGATGTGCTAAAAAAATTGCAAAATAAAAGAATCAAATCCCTAGATGTGCTGCAGAAAGTGTTGGATGTGCTAAAATGAGAAATTTTTCTAAAAACTGAACTCTAGAACGCAAAAATCTGTCAAAATGCTTTACAAAAAAAGATCAAAATTGGGGTAGGGCCCTACGATGGGCACCATTTTATGTGTATGAAAATATGCCCGTTATAAAGGATTCAAAACACATTCAATAAAACATTATATCAAAGAAACAGAAAGAAAGTAAACAAACTCTTTATGGCAGCTTCCTTGAAGTCATTCTATTGCTCTCTATCTCCAGTGTTTCGTTGGTTCAAGTTGCTCTAAGATTTAGTGTTCCAAGCTCAACGAAATGGACTACTAGAGAATGAGATGTAAACTAAAATGCATATTATGCTAAAATGCAAGATTATGCTATGCTATGATAAGATTATTATTGCCAAGATATGAATATTGCTGAAATGCTAAAAATGCAAATGCGTAAGTGTATATGTATTCGTATGTGTGTGTCTGTATCTAATGCTTGGATTTGCACATGTATTTAAAGAATTTTTGAAAGAACCTAATTGGTTGTTATGATCAATGGTTCAAATTAAGCTTGTCGGGATGAACAGTGAGAGATTTTTGAAAGGTAAGAGAGAAATAGAAGGTTTCCTTCACAAATTTTCTCGTTTAGATCTGAAGGAAGGTTGCCATTTGAAGAATGAGTTGAGAATGAATTTCATAATTAAATAAATAACTTATTTAATTATATGTGAGGATGAAATTAGAAGTTTACATAATTAAATAAGTAATATTTAATTATGTGTGAGAGATGAATTTAGAAGTTTTCATAATTAAATAAGTAATATTTAATTATGTGTGAAAGAGGAATTTAGAAGGTAAATAAATATTTAAAATATTTAATTATGTGTGAGAGAGGAATTTAGAAGGTAATTAAATATTTAAAATATTTAATTGTATGGAGTGAGAAAAGATATTAAATTAAATATTTATTATATTTAATTTAACTATGAGATGAAGCGGGTGTTTGGAGGAATATTCCATTATTTGAATTCAAATATTCAAATTTAGAATAACATGATAATTAATATAAATAAATTATAAAATTTATTTAATTTAATTAAGAGGAATATGGAAGATGTTAATAATTAAATAAAGTTATTTATTTAATTAAGATAGAAGAATTTATAAAAGTGAACAATATAAATAAATAATTAAATTTATTTATATGTAGATGACTTTGGAAGATTAATTAAATAATTTATATTTAATTAATTAACAAGCTTGATTAACCATGACCATTTTTAGACATACATTTTGCCCCTCTTTGAAATGATGTGTAAAACGCATTGCTTCAAAGAAAATACAATTTTTTCCCTTGATATGTTTTTGATGTTGATGCTGATGATGCCCCCTTGGGAGGTAAATCACGGATGATGATATTCTATTGGGGAGTTAGTGATTTAGCTCCCGATAAGTGATGTAAAAGATGCCCCAGTGTGAAAATAAGATCAAACTTTGAAAAAAAAAGATAAAAATGCCACAAAACTTACCTTTTGTTGACCTTTAAAAGGTAAAGAGGTAGGAAAAGACAAGTCATTTGCACTTTTTCACTTTTTGAATGTTGTAGCTCTAATAGTGACCTTGCAACATGGAGATTCCATATCATCGTCACCGATTTGAGAGATCTCGCTGATACCAGAGGCCAGCTGCATATGGACCACCGGTGAGTCTATCAAACTGCTTGTGTGTTCAAATTTTTACATTTTGAATCAAAATTTACTATTTTTCCATGGATTTTGGGTTTGAAAATGACGTTTTAGCCCTTTTAGGAAAGTTTAAGCGCTTTCAATGAATGTTGTAGTGCTTACAATGAAAACAATAGCACATATAGGCTAGATATTACATGTTTAGCATGAACCCAGTATAACGCTTTCGATGAAAATAGTAGTGCATATAGGGTGCCATAAGAAATTTAGGAGTATAGCGCATTTAGGAAAAATAGTAGCGCATATAGGGAAATAATGTATCCTGGTAATGAAATAGCGCTTAGGTGTAGAGTTTTAGTGCATATGGGGAAATAGCGCATATGGAAACTGTGAGCGCATCCAGGGAAAAGAACGATGCATATGGGTTTTAGCGCATCCAGCAAGCAGAATAGCGCATCTGGTAAATAAAATAGAATGTCTGATTGGATGAGAGTTATGTGGAAATGATGATGTAAAGAAATAAGAAAGCACATCATCTCTTGCCTTCCCATCTCCAAGTCCAAACATATGGTCTCTTATCTAATGGGCAATAGGTCTACCTCTTATCCATGTCACACTTTGAGTTTTAGGTAGTTTCTCAAGAAAGTAGAAGAGTAAACATACTAGCAAAGTTCCATACTTGAATACATTTTTCTTTTCCTTGATCTGCTCCAAATCCTCCATGAGTTATTTCCTTAGAAACTCACATAGGTCATAATCTGGACCATTTACTACCATCTCATATGCCACATAGATTCCAATGGTAGATATTGAATTGTCTTTTTATAATAAATCTTGTAGTCAATCATCATGGCTGCATATCTTACAACTAGGTTTCTAATAGGATTTATTGCTAGAGCTCTCTTGCCATATCCAGCACCTATTTTCTCCATAACCACTTCATTCTTGATGGATTTTAGCATAAGAACTAGTATGATGGAGCAAAGACCAGTATGCTTATCACTTAGTTATCATGTGATACATATTAGTCCAAACAAACTTATCATTCATTCTGCTAAGTGCCATCCCAACCCATTTTCATCAAAATAGAAATTAGGGAACCCTTACCAAACATTCAGTTTCTTTGCGACCAGGTTTTGAAATTCTAGTTTTAGGGCGAAGTCTTCTCTAGTAATATCATTATTCCATAAATCCCCCAACTTAGAATGTTCAAATTCTTCTATCCTTCCATGAATGTAGATCCTAATATCATCAATTGGAAAAACCCCATATGGAATATCTAAAAAAGTTCCTAATGGGTCTTCTATTGATTTCGTAGGATATTTCTTAACCTTTGGTTGTGGTTTCTCTATAACTTCAATTACCCTCAGTGTAGCCATTTAAAAGTGTATTCAAATTATCTTAAAACATTTTTTTTTGTGAAACTAGGGAAAATTGAGAATTTTAAATACCTTTTATATCACTTCTCGAATTAGGGTTTTGATGCACTTATTCAAAGTTTACCTTGAACACTTTGAATTAACTCCTCACTACTTTGCTCCTTTTTCAATACCTTTGTGAAATGAATTTTCCTTAGTTAATTTACTTGTAATCCATTGATTTGAGCTAATTTTGCATTAAATGCTTCAACCAATAAAGTTGGTAACCATTTTTTTATATGCACAAACAAATTTTGAAGCTCCACAAAATTTTGCATTGTCATTGCAACTAAGGAAAAAAGTTAGGTTAGCATGAAATCAAATGCATAAAAAAAACCATAGCTAAACAATGAAGTACAATGGAGTAGAAATGCGTAAAACAAAGAAAAATCTCACCAAAATTCTTCATGCCCTCCTTGATTGACCTTCATTTCCCTTCTCCATTTGTTGCAAAATGATGTTTTCCCTTAGATTTTTGTGAGCAACTGTGACTATGACTAAGCCCTAAGCAAATATTGAAGGATTGTACTATTGCTACAATTTTCAAGTATGCAAGTATGAAGCAAGCCTAAAATTTGAACCATAAAATAGCTAAGCATGAAGTCAAGAGGTATAAGGTGTGAAGTCATAAGATGTCCAAATGAGGTTGAAATTGCCTTTTTATAGAAAAGACAATTTTAGATGCATGGCTAGGATTGCCAGATGAGAGATGCCATAAGATCAAAGGTTGACATTAAATGTGACAACCAACAATTAAGGTTAGGGAAACATTAGGGTAAAATTTCAAATGAAGGGCTGAGATTTGATTTTAGAAATGGAAAAGAATGCATGTGACAAGGAGATATTGGGCATAGAAAAAGAGATTGCTGGAAAATCAAATCATAATTTAAAATTATTTGATTTTAAAGGCTGAGTTGACCTTTTGAATTGAAAATTAATTTAATTCAAAAGTGGTGGGGTCATGTGACAGTAAATAATGATTTTAAATTATTTGCTTGGTGGGAAAAAATAGAAAGGGGGGAATTTTAAATAAATGATTTTATTTAAAATTAGAAAAAGCCAAGGCGGATAATAATTAAATAAATCAAAGTAATTTATTTCATTATAGGAAGATATAAGAAATTAATGGCGTATTTAAATAAACAAAAAAAAATTATTTATTTAAATAGTCAAGAAGAAATAGTGGACAAATAATAATTAAATAAATTTAGGAATTTATTTAATTATAGAGGGACATAAGAAATTAGCTACGCATTTAAATAAAATAAATGTAATTTATTTATTTAAATAGTCAAGAGGAATAAAATATATGAATTAATTAAGTAATTAAGAATTATTTAATTAATAGTTGAATTTGGACTAGAGGACATAATTAAATATTTTAATTATGTTGAGAAGAAATATATAGAAAAATAAAGTTTGCAGGCCTAGGTCAATTTTATGTGTCTACATTTTTCCCCTCTTGTCATAATATTATTTATTGCATTATGAAAAAGAAAATTTAGTTCAAGACATGCCTCAATGAAGGTACGAAGCATCTATGCCCCCTTAGGAAAATTTGTGAATTTTCACCCAGTGCCGAAAAAATTTGGAAAGTGTCCCGATAAGTCAATTTCATGAACAAAAAAACAATGGCATAGTCGGTTTTGAATTCTAACAAGTTTAAGGTAGTCAACAGGGTGGTCAAAGATGGTCAAATGTGCATCCAGTAATAACCCCATCAAGAAACCTTAAATTTCACCCTATAAATAGGCTTGATTTGGGTAAAAAGGTAATTCATTTTCACTTTTTCCTTCTGGAGATTCAGAGCTCAAAGCAAGAGGACATTGTGCAAAGATGGTGATTTTAGTGACAGATCATCACAACTATTGAGTAGAGACCTATCGACGGCCAGAGGGTGTAGAGCCACTAGTATGTACCCTATACCCACTTCATACTTTTATTGTTTTACATGCTTTTTAGGGCATTAAAACTAGGATAGTAGATGCGTTACGACACATTTGCATTCATGAAAGATGCAAATGAATTTGAGTCACATGCATTTGATGCATCATGACACAAATGCAAGGGATGGGCTAGGTTTAGATTTAAAGTGGTGCATTCACAAGTCAGTGCGACACAAGTGCCAAATAGTGACACAAGTGTCAAGTTTTGCAACACAATCACCAAAATGAACCACAATCATGGGAGTATGCAACACAAGTGACTTAAAGTGACACATGTGTAATGGCAAACGATACAATCATGGGATGAAATGACATATATGATGTTTTGCAATGCAAATGAAGGGAAAAATGACACAATTTATTTTGACTAAAGTTGACTCTGTTTAGGCTTAGTTTACTTGTCCACTTTTGATTAGATAGATGATAAGTATGATTTGTAATTATGTGCTAACTTTTGTTTCTTTGTATGTAGAAATGATTACCACTCATCTAGACTCAAGAGTTTAGGCCAACGACATACGCATTTAGAGATCAACTGAGTGAGAGTGAGCAGAGGTGGCTGGTGCGGCTAGGACTCTTCCACGTGACCTATATGCCCATTTTTTGTGAAAATAAGGGTCTGTTGATAGCACTAGCAGAGGGATGGCACTCTAAGACCTACTTGTTTCATTTTCTGACAGGAAAGGTCACAGTGACTCTTGAGGATGTTTACAAGATCCTATGGATTCTTATCAAAGGAGAATGGGTTATCTATGATCTGCGTCGGGGACTTTAGGCCATGAAATATTACTACGATGATGATGACATCGTGCAACTAGGTATCCAGGGATATGAGATCAGGTGGCAGTTCATGGCTGAGCATTATGGCCGATGGGATGCGATGTTGTGTATTTTGATTGTCGGGTATTGATATTAGACCGCCACGGACATGGTTTCCCTATTAGATGGGGAGATGTGCTTGTCAAGATGAGGTGAGACAAGACTGTGTTCACCTAGGGGATGTGCCTTCTTAGGATGTTATATAATCAGTTACATGATGTTGCTTATAGAGAGGCATCAAGTATCAGTTGTGGGACTACACTACTGATGATTTGGGCACGGAAGCATATTCTCGTATTTCGGCCACCAATGTAGAGATAGTTAGTTGATAGGATTCCCTATGTCTACTTATATGGGGGTGTCGTGACACAGACTCGAGTTGGAGATATAGGGTTCTGGTGCCATGTGATTGATAATTTGATGGGATTTGTGTAGAGGCCATACAAAGACTATGGAAAGTGGATAGAAGAGGAGGATCACCTTTCATTTTGCAGGCAGTTTAGATATTTGATTGGACAAAAAGTGTAGTCCTAGCTAATTATAGAGATGTACCTACCCCATTGGGTACTAAGATAGTTTGGCAAGCACAAGGGTGTACTAGTAGGCATGATAGAGTATGTTTGATCATCATGGGAGACTGTGTGGGGACTGCCTATATCAGTTCCATTGGAATAGTAGCAGATAGATAGCCTGGTAGCACAACAGTGGGGATGAAACAGGAGTCTAGTAGATGTGATGACCACCCCATATTATGATACGTGGTGGCTGACACATAGGCCACTTCCATTGACAGATCCAAATTAGTTGGCACTAGTGGATCGATGGGCAGTGATACCACTAGTTCATTAAGGAGGGTGAGGAGGTAGGGATGGTGGCAAGGGGAGAGGGAGGGATGGAGGAAGGGATGGAGGCAAAGGAGATGGGGGTGCAAGTGATGATGGAGGGGATGAAGGAGATGGCACTGATGGTGGTAGGAGGAGAGGAGGAGACGGTAGGACGGGGCATCGATGGAGGCAGAGGAGGAAGAGTGGATTACTCTCACCTATCCAAGAGGAGTGAGAGGAGGAGGAGAGAGATGAGGGCCGATAGGAGGAGGGTCATCAAGAAGAGGACCGATAGGAGGAGGGCTATCAGGAGGAGGTCAGGGCCGAGGGAGAGCAGCCGAAGGGACCTTGTCCGGAGGTAGAGGCGGAGGCACATCAGCCATAGATGAGGAGATGTTGGATGTCGGCAAGGAGGAGGACGTGGGGGGAGATGAGGAGATTGATATTGGTGGAGAGGAGGACATAGATGATGAGGAGAGGTAGATTAGAGAGCAGATGGTGGAGGGCAAGGAGGATATAGCCAAGAGACCAACATTTCCACGAGATGCTATAATTGACCAATGACTGACTAATATTTAGAGTAGGTTGGACGAGGTATTCTCGGATCAAGACCTTGGAGTCAGACCTAGAGGTCACCAGGGTGGAGAGGGACCAGGTAGTCATCAGGTAGCAAGAGGCACAAAGTTGGTGTTCTGAGTTCACAAAGTTCTGCACTGGGCCAGTTGGGGAGGTGGTGAGAGAGCTAGCTAAGATGAGTGATAGTCGGGCATGGTACAAGATGCTTTATGAGTGAGTAGTGCCAACGAAGCATCAAGATCCTAGTTTGAATCAGTCTGAGAGTGGGATATGTAGTGGTAGCAATAGGAGCCACAACAATAGGAATCAGAGCAACATGAGCCCTTCTACTTCATCGAAACAGTCCTCAAGACACAAATCACATCACAGTCATAAGCATTTATCCATACAAAAATCTAGTCACAGTGATAGATCTTCATCTTTAGGACATAGGTCTCATCATAGCTTGACATCTATCATTGTATCATCAACATCATAGACTCAGCCTCTTGGGTCCCCACATATTCCATCAATTCCTATCAAAGAGCATTAGTCACCCCATTCTTCACCTCGAGGGTATGAGGATAGTATAGTTTAGGGCACTTGTTATCTTGTCATTATGTTGAGACATTTATATATTGACCATCAATCCTACGAGCTCTATTTTTGGGATTCCTCAAGACTCTGTCCTATGACATGATTTTGAGATATATATATATATATATATATATGTGATGTAGTTTTGGTGTGGATTATATGTTATGTGTTATGTTATGATGCCTTATGATGTTTACTATGCTCATGTGATGTGATGTATTTGATGATTCCTATGATGATTCATTTTTATGTTTATGTGATGTATGCATGTATGATGATCATTTATGATGAGATGCAATGATGATACTACATTATGTCTAATGGTTAGTTTATGATGATGATGATAATGTTCTACATATGCATTGATGTATGATTATGTATGTACGGACTCTGTGATATGTGATGATTCATTTTATGATCTTAAATCTATATGAATGAATGATATGGATGATGTATGAATTTTTTTTAATGTACTTATATGTTATGTTAATGAAAATGGATGAATGCAAATGGTGTACTTATGCTAAGATGCAAATGCAACTATGTGAATGAATTTATGCAAATGTGTAATGTGCTAATGCAATTTCTATATGTGAGCATGTATGCAATTTATATTTTTGGTATGTCACAGGATATCATCAAGAGATAGAGGAAGAAGAGAAATGACAAGACAGAAGGGGATGGACCATGTTAGTGTGGAGAAAGAATCCTTCAATATTCTTCCAAAGATCTAATAGGTGCTTCTTTAATAATCATTGGGTGGATTATTGTAATGGCCAAAAAACACCATTATATGACATAGATCACTGTGTGCAAGTTCGTACCATCACATAGTACTAGCAGTCGCAAACAAGGATGATCATGACTCATATGGGGAGCTCAGTTGTCCTAATCTTTTTGTAAAAACTAGCTACAAAAAAGAAAGACAAGCCATGAAATGTTGTTGCTCCTCTAAATCCTTTACAGGACATCCTCAAGGAACTAGTAGCATGACTATTTGAAAAGACAAGAAAATCATCATGATACATCATTGCTCCTCTAAATCCTATTTTCAGGACATCCTCAAGGAACTAGTGGCATGATGAAAAATCAAAGGACAAATATGACAAGATAAAAGACAGTGTTTGCCAAACTTTTTGCCAAGTGTGTTCAAATGTCAAATGTTTTTATGTCAAGATGCCAAGGTTGACGAAGTCTAGGTTTATGTGTGACAGATGCCAGGTAATGTCAAATTCAAGGACACATCCTGAATGATGTCGATTTCGAGAGGATCAATCCTCAAATGTCAATGGAATCCCTCAAAATGCCAGATGACAATGACAATGCTTAGGAAAGATGTATCCTAAAGCATAAATAAATTACACGAGTTTTTCTTCATAAAGACATATCTGAAGAATAACCAAGAGTTGGTAGGTTGATTTATTATGATAGTTTGACCAAAGTTGACTAGATGACAGAATTGATCACATGCTAGTGTTGACATGCCAATTTAGTTGAAATGTTGATTAAATGATTGCCAAAGTTTATTTTCAGAGTTGCTTAATTTAGGATGAAAAAGTAATTTGTTTGATTTGAAGATATCTGATGTGTGTGATAGTGAATTCCATGAACCCTAATGGACTTACCTAGTGTGGCTTCAGGGGCTCATCAATTGATGGCCTTGCCTACGTCATACACTCAAACATTGATCGTAGTTCGACATGACCAGTGACTTTGTCTTATTGATCAAAGATTGAGTCATAATTTTATTTGGACAAACCTAAAAGGACTAACCTAATGTCTCGGGGGCTCAAATATGAGCCTTTCCTACTTAGTAAATGCATAGAGACAACGTAGTTCAACGATGATAACGAATGACACAACTTACACAACTGACTTGACTCTATTTTTGGGGTTTTTGAGTATTATTTGGATGTTTTTTGTGTTTTTTCCATGTTTTGATTTTTTGAATTTTCTCAGGACATTTTATGAATTTTTTCAGGACATTTTGTGATTTTTATGGATTTTTTCAAGATATTTTCTGATTTTTATGGATTTTTTTAGGACATTTTACTATTTTCAGGGACCATGTGCAAAAACCATTGCAGTCACATGATAAGAGGATTTCCCCCTATCAGGTTGAGGACTATCCAAGTTGAAGGGTATGGAGAAGGACATGCTCGAGATGAAATACAGAAGATATGCCAGACCTGATGTCAACCATTGTTAGCCATGGAAAGAAATGACAAGATAGTATGACGAATGTCACGAGGGTGTTAGAAGATTAGGTATTTATTATGGAAAAAGGTAGATGGAAAGACAATAGATGGTGAAGCAAATACTGACTACACATGGTGCCTATTTGCTAGGTTTTCACCATGGTACTTATCCAAAGCACCACCGAAGTGGTTTTCACTATTGGACGAATTATTTATCTTTACTATTTTTGATATTTTTGATATATTTTTTTTTAAATGTATTTTTCAGTTTTTAGCCAAGCTCTTTGATACTATGTGTAGAATTTGTGGAGATTCAAATAGTTGATAGGTTCTACCGATTGTTCCTCATCTAGAGTAGCTAATTGGTAAGCACTAGAACCAAATGTGGTAGTGATGATGTAAGGGCCCAACCAATTAGGCTCGAACTTGCCAAGCTTCTCTCGATTAGATTGATTCTTAGGATTTTACATTAAGACCAAGTTGCCAATGTCAAAATTTTGGACAATAACTCTTGTTATAACTGTGGAAAAGGAAATTTTGATATGCTTGTAAGTGATTCAAGGCATTTTGTCTTCATTCTTCTAACATTTCCAACTCATGTAGTCGAGACTATTGGTACTCTTCATCATCGATCAATCCCTTCATGGAGACTCTAAGAGAGGGGATTTCAACTTCGATGGGTAGGATGGCTTCAGCTCCAAAGACCAAGGTGAAAGGGGTGGCTCCAATAGGTGTACGGATGCTGGTGTAGTAAGCCCATATAGCAGGGTTAAGTTGTAAATGCTAGTCATGGCCAACATCATTGACGGTCTTCTTAAGAATCTTGATAATTATCTTATTAGATGCCTCATCTTGACCGATACCTTGCAGGTAATAGGGTGTTGAGAAGTGGTGTTGAATGTGGAAGCATTCACAAAGCTCATGGACATCCTGATTTTTGAAAGGACGACTATTGTCTACGATGATGAACTATGGAACACCATACTAGAAAATGATATAGTTGAGGATGAATCTAGACATCTGCTTACCAGTTATGTATGTGAGGGGAATGGCTTCTATCCATTTGGTGAAATATTCAGTGGCGGTGATAATGAATTTATGGATATTTGATGAGGTGGGATGGATTTTACCTAGAAGGTCGAGTCCCCATTATGTGAAAGGCCAAGGAGAAGTGACTAGATGAATTTCTTATGTGGGTGCATGAATTACATCACTGTGTACTTGACATTGACGACATGTTCTCACAAATTGAAGGGCATCCTTTTCCATTGTCAGATAGTAATACCCAAGTCTCATAACTTTCTTAGCTAAGGTTGGGCCACTCAAATGAGATCCACATATACCCTCATGTACATCACTTAAGGTTGTTCTTGCTTCATCAGTGTCGAAACATTGAATAATGGTATTGTCAAAGCTACGTCAGTATAAGGTATCAATGATGATGGTGCAACAAGCGACTTTGCAGATAAAGGATTTACATTGGTTATTGGAAAGGTTTGGGGGGAGTGTCTAGGATTGGAGGCAGTCATATATGTCTTGATACCAAGGTGAATTGGGACCAACAATCTCAAAAACCATTTCTAACTCAGGAATATCATACGTGGGAACCAACAGTTAGTTCACTAAGAACTCAAATTGTGACACATTGCTAGGAATATCTAATAGAGATCCAATCATAGCCATTGCATTTGCTACCTTGTTTTTTTCCCTAGGAATTTTCTCAAAAGTGAGCATGTGGAAATATGACTGAAATCTATCAACCATGCATTTTTAGGGCATCAAATTTTCATCCTTGGTGTCGTACTCATCATTGACTTGTTTGATGACCAACTAAGAATTTCCAAAGACTAGAAGCATTTTGATTTTCCATTTGATAGCCATTCAGAGTCCTGTGATGAGCACTTCATATTCTGCAATGTTATTAGTACACGAGAAAGCAATATGGAATGACTTAGGAATGGATTCTCCTTGAGGTGTGATGAACAATATACCTACTCCTAAGCCATGACCTGTATGAGACCCACAAAAATAGAGTTTCCAAGGTGATTTAGGATCCACATGAAAGATAGATTCATCAGGGAAGTTGGCTACCAAAGTATGATCACCTTGTACAAGGGCATCTGCAAGTTGATCGACTATTACCTATCCTTTTATAGCTTTATGTTCCACATACTATATGTAATACTTGGTATCATAACCCATTTTACCAATAGACCTACCAAAGCTGGCTGACTAAGAAGATACTTCAAGGGATCAATCTTTGCTACTAGTTGTATCTTGTGGTTTAGCATGTAATGTCTTAACTTCTGAGTGGCAAAGGCAACTACAAGACAGGCACATTCTGTGGGTGTGTATTTGAGCTCATATCTAACCAAGATGCAACTGATGTAGTATATAGCTTTTACTTTTTCATTATGGTCATTTTGTGCAAGCAATGCCCCCAGTTCTGAAGTGGTTGCTGAAATGTATAGGATCATAATTTTTTCCCTCAATGGGTGGCATTAAGATAGGTGGTGTCAAAAGATAGTCTTTGATTTGTTGGAAGGTCGCCTAACACTTGTCGAACCATACAAAGGGGATGCCTTTGTGCATTAGATATTTAAAAGGTTAGCATTTTTCTATTAGCTATGTGATGAAGCGTTGGATGGACTATAGTCTACCTTGCAATGTTCTTAGCTCACTTATTGCTTTTGATGGAGGCATGTCCAAGATTGTTGTCACTTTAGTGGGGTCCACTTCAATGCCTTGGTGAGAAACTATATATCCTAGATATTTTCCTGAAGTTACACTAAAGACACACTTCTTAGGGTTCAAACGAACCTTGTACTCTTCCAACCTCTTAAAGATTTTATCCAACACTTTTAGGTGATCACTACATGTCAAAGACTTTCCAAGAGGTCATCCACATAGTCTTCCATTAGCGTGTGCATGAGATCATGAAATATTGTTGTCATGGCTCATTGATATGTAGCACCTGCATTCTTTAGGCCAAAAGGCATGACATTCCAATAGTAGGTTCCCCAAGGACAAGTGAATGTTGTTTTTTGCTAATCTTCTAGGGCGATATGAATATGATTGTATCTTGAGAAACCATCCATGAGGGAAAATATCTCATATCTTGCTATAAGATCCACAATGATATCTATGTTTGGAAGTGGAAAATCATCCTTCGGGAATGCCTTGTTAAAATCATAGAAGTCTGTATAGATGCGTATTTGACCATTTGGCTTAGTGATAGACATGAGGTTTAAAATCCAGTTGACATAGTCTATTGATCTTATGAACCCCACATTTAGTAACTTCTTAAGCTCAGATTTGAATAACAAGGTAATCTAGGGGTGCATCTTTCGCGGCTTTTGTTTAACTGGTTTAGCATCTAGAAATAAGGGTAGATGGTGCAAAACTAATGTTGGATCCAATCCTAGCATATCAGCATAGGACCATGCGAATTTAATCTTACATTCTGAGAACTTTTGAAACTTGGACTTTTCTTCTCATGTCAAAGATGCTACAAAGAGAGCCATTTTGGGATCCTCTGGTGTGGCTATATTAACTTCTATAGTGTTCTCAATGAGCATTGCCATTTTTTCTTGTGTAATGGGAAGAAAGTCTAATCCTCCATCATTAGGTGCCTCAAAGAGGTTTTCACCCTCAGATACATCCTTTATTTTTACCTTTGTATCATCAGAAGGTGCCTTGCAATTTTCACCTAAAGACGTGTCTTTTTTTGTTTTATTTTTACTATTTTTGTGACTAAAGGATTGCACAGTCTTCCAAAAGTATGCTGCAGAATCAAGGTCTATAGTGAAACCAACTTTATGGTCCCTAATTGGTATTCCTTCATGGATTCCCATGAATTCTTCAATAGCTTCATCATTCTAAAAAATTTCCATAGTAGGTGGGCCTTGTTGATCCCAGTCAATGAGCTAAGGGTACATAAGGGTGATACCATCATCAGTGGTGGCGAAGGGTTGGGATGATGCAGAAAGAATGCAAACTGAAGCTGAAAGGGTAAAGACAAAATTGTCCTCAAATTCCTAGGTGGAGTCTGTTGGGACTTAAAATTTCATACAAATTTTAAGTCCCCATATTCAAAAAGTTAATTTTAACACTCAAGAGTATAGTTGAAAAATCTGCTCAAGTGGCTCACTTTGAAAAATCACAAAATGAAGTTAGTACAATTTCAAGCGAAATCCCTTTGTAGAAATGTTTTTCTAACATATGGGAGTATGCACACTAGTTTTCAGCTTCATATGATTAATTTTGACAAAGTTTCAGAAGGCCAAGTTGAAGGGTTTTTGAGAAAATCTGCTGTCAGTACAATGAAATTTATTAAAATGGTCAAATTTAAGGGTGAATATTAAGCAAATGGATGATGATAATGATAAATTGATTGGTGCCTTCAATTATCTACACCAAAATATACCTCCATGCCAATTTTCAGGTCTCCAAGGAATCATTTGATATTTTTGCAAAGCCAAAACCAAATGGATTTTACACAGTTTGAAGACTGCATTTCTAGAACAGCTACAAAATGGTCAACTTTGGTGGTTGATATTTCATTAACGGAGATGGTTGGTGAAAAACCTTCTTGTACATATGTTCACCATGCTTAAATGAGCTAATATCCAAGGTTATAGCTTCTCAAGATCACATTTGATATTTTTTCAAAAAAGGAAAATAGAAGGTTTCAATTGAGTTTGACAGTGGTAATTTTTAGAAAATGCTAAGTATGCAACTTTGGAAATTTATAGTTTGTAATTACGAAAACTTCATGCCAAAACATTTGACGAGCATGTTCTCCTATCACAACTCAACATGAATATGCATTTTTATGGTCGTCGGAGGAGTTCTGGTATGTTTTTTAATTGTTTTGCGATTGCCACGGGCTAGATTTGGTGCTCTGAAAAAGTTGCAAATTTTAAAATTCTAAGGATGACCCAGTTGGTGTTTTGGCCTCAAATATCTCCAATTTCAAATTAATTGAATTATGAGGTCATTTGGTGCATTAATTTAAATTTTCATTTTTCTCACTACATGCTCTGGCAGGCTAGATTTTTGTGGCTCCAGGATGCTCCGTGTGCACGTAGTGGAATTACTCTGTTTTCTCGGCAGCCGAAATTAAAATTTTCGTATGTGCTAAAGTTTGAGAGGAATAAATTAAAAAAAAAAAAAAACATTTGATATGTTTTAAAATGAATTTGGGACAGTTTTAAAACAAATTTAGCAGCCTCCAAGTACTGCTACTCTTTTATGTTGGCGTAGCATTACGAAGATTTTTAGCTTCACTCTTCAAAAGAAAAACATCGGTGAGAGAAATGTCATCAGCATAAGTTCCTCTGATTATTAAAGTCACACCGATGAGATGCTTCAGGGAGAGTCTCACCGAAAAGAGCATGTGATTAAGATTTATTGGAATAACAAATTCGGCAAGACAATTAGTATAGGTGGGAGTCTTTTCAAGTCTTAAAGTCTTACCAATATAACTTACTTCATCGGTGAGAGAATGGTGGTCAGGGTAAATTTTTACCGACTATGTTAAGTCATGCTGATGAAAACATAGTGGTGAAGGATAGGAAATTGGGAAAGAATAAAAGTCATTCCGATAGCTTGGAAGTAGAAATAAATATTCGAATGATATTCTACAGAAAATGGATTTAAAATATTGAAATTGTCGAGCAATAAAATAATTTATTCAATGAAGGTGAATATTTTCTTCAAGAGATAAAATATTTCCACTAAAATGTGAAATAGGCAAGGGGAGTTATAAGGTAAACAATTATTTTACCCACAAAAGCATATGGGGTAAAATTTTATAAAGCATTTGCACTTGGAGGTGGGTATTTTTCACCAACAGAATTACGAGAGTGGATAATTATTATTACATAAAAGGTGTATTTTATTGGGTGAAAAATACTAATAGAGATTTAAAGCAATAATCATAGTGTGATTATTTTTATGAAATAAAGTTGCAATCATGAATTTTCACTGAGATGTAACTCAAAGAACGAACGTTTTCACTAGGGGTGAAACATTTCTCCAGGGAGTTATAATCATTTGAAGAGTCTGAGAGAGAGGTAATTACTTAAATTAAAGCTTTTATGGGAGATTATTTTTAATTGAGGAGTATTTTTACTGAATAAAGATGAAAAAATAAATACAAAGTAAAATACCTTCACGAGGATGAGACTATTTTTACCAAGGAAGTTACAAGAGCAAGAAATGGATAATTATTTTACCCGAAGGAGTAACTTATTAAATTTGGTGAAATATTTCAACTAAGCAAGATACAAATGGGAGATTTTCCAGCAAAGAAGTTATGATTAATAAAAGTATTGCGAAATGATTTTCATGGGAAATGAAGGATTAAAAGTTAAAATATTTAATTTTCCAAAGGTAATTAATTAAATATTTTTTCTGAAGAAGAAGAATATTGAAGAAACGCAAGGCGAAGAGTCACAACCCTAAAAGAAACAATGTATATATGTACGATAGAATCATGTCATTGGGGAGATTCATTAGAGTTAGGAGAAATAAGAAGTAGGTTAGATAGTTGGTAGTTTGAATAGTTTCTGAAATAAAACATCATGATATGTATTGTAAAATCTTTTAAAAGTATATAATGGAGAACATATTTATTTGGTGATCCAATTATGGTGTCAATTGTTTGTCAAATTTATTGAAAACATTATCTAGTTGTCTCCAAGGTTGTCATTTCTTGATTATTTAAATTGAAATATCAAGGATATTTATTAATTTATCAAAGCACACTTGTTGCTCTTGTGTGGTTCAATTAACTGGTTCTTGCAAGACAAGATTAAATCCTTTTGATTAATCACAATAATTTGGAAAAAGGACATTTGGATCATTAAGAAGAACTTGGTAATTACACTCTTGCACGTTTACACAAGTTGTAAACAGTCACAAGTGCCAAGAAATTTGAATTATAGCCATTAAGCAAGTCACCCATTATACAAATCTTGACTCCATTAGCCCAACAGAAGTAGGCACTGGTCACACCATCCACATCTTAGAATTCTATAAAATCTTTTTTCAAAAAATTCACATTTCAAGTTTACTATTAGGAGTAGGAGTAGTCTGCAAGCTTTTATCTATTACATTTATGCCATCGTAATAGATCCATCAATTTAGTCAAGTCATACAACCTTAAGTCTTTTTATTCACATAGGTACACTTGCCTAGGTTTGGCAGCACCTAAAGAGTAGAAGGTCTAAACCATTTGGCCTTGTCTATTACCCTAAAACATACCAAGAGATTGGAAACCTCTTCAAGTATTTTACTTGCATTTTTTAGAGCTAACAGAGTCCATCCAATCGTCATCCTCATTAGATTTAGGAAAGTCAGACTCATCACAAAATAAGGGACAAGTGGATTGGAATCACAGTCATAGTGTTAGGTGGCAAGCCAAACAAGTCGGAAGGATGGTCAATAGGGTTAGATGGCTGGAAAAATGAGTCAAAATGATGGTCAATAGGGTCAGATGATGGTTTAGGCTTGTCATGATCATGAGGCCAAAAGAGTCTTACCCAGTCTATTCTTTTCAATGAGACTTTAGGGGGATCTTTAAGAAGTTCAAATTTAAACATTTGTCTAAATTTTTCATCAAAAGAAGGTTCACCTAGTTCTCAAAATTTTTTGTCAAGCTCATAATCACCCAGGGAGCTTTCAGAACCATATTCCCACTCATGTGAGTCAGTCTCAGTATGGGAATCTTCAGTTGTCTTGACACTTTCAAAAGCATTTATGCCCTCACTTGAAAGTACATGGGTATGTAGACTGTCAATCTTGAGTGGCTCAAACCCCAACCCAAGATACTTTGGTCTTCTAGATGGCATTATAGGTTCTCTTCTTCCAATCTTGTTTATACTAAGGCCACTAGCTCCATCATATCCTTTTTCCTTCATCATCTCATAGCCTTTTCCATACTGTTGTACTGGTAGCGGAGGTAGGTCTTCCATGTCTTTGTAAATCTAGGCCAATATATCTTCAATATCCTCTTTGTTCAATTCCCCCCATTTTGTGAAAATCATTGTAGGAGGAACCTTAAAAATCTCTTTGGGATGTAGTTTGAAATAGGTCCTACCATAAGCTTTTGGAGACTTGGGTATCTTAGTGATATAATAGGCAGTGTTGAACTTGTACTCACTGCAACCTTTGTCCTAGATCTTGATGTTCAGATCAACTCTCATGATGGTGGAAGGAGATGGTATGGTGGAGGTCGAAGGAGTGGATGTGGATGACTCAGAAAGTGTAGATGGATCAATGTATTTAGAAGTGGATGTTGAAGCTTTGCGGTTAATTGGCACTTGGTGTTAAAAAATACCTTTAAATTGGTGCAATATTGAAAGGGATTAGGATCTCCACGTATGGTAATTTTAGTGCCATTGAAAGGAAACTTCAAGCATTGGTGGTAAGTGGATGGTACAACCTTTAAGGCATGGATCCAAGGTCGACCAAGTAAGATGTTATAAGGTAGCTCAAGATCTAGGACCTAAGATGTGGTATCTACAATGGCTGGCCCCACCCGAATAGGAAGTGTGATAATGCCCCAAGAAGAGCGTTCCTCACCATCATAGGCCTTTATGACAATGATTTTGGTAGCATATACACAAGCATCAGAGAAGCCTAGTGCTTTGACTAGTTTTAGGGATCATATATTCAATCCTACTCCGCCATCTACTAAGACTCATCTAACCTTATGTTTATGGATGAAGACTTCGATATGCAATGTGTCGTTGTGAGATGGTTTAGGTGAAGAATAATATAGTTCCAAAAATGAAATGTGATGGGGAGTGGTCAAGTATCTAACCATGGCTTTGAAGTGGTTGACATTAATGTCAGTTGGTACGGAAGACTCCTGTAAGACCTTATCAAGTATGGCTTTGTGTGCAGGTGAGATGCATTGTAGCTCGAGTATGGAGATTTGAGCAGATGTTTTACCCAATTGGTCAATAAGATTAAATTTTCCTTTGGATTGTGACTATTTGGTAGATGGACCAGGTATCGTGATCTTCGGTTTTCTAGTAGGAGGACTAGCTATTTTGACCTTGCCTCTATGGGTGGTGACATTACACTTTGGAGTCTTCTTAGTGGTGATAGTATTGACATGTTTGTTAGTAGCTCAAAGGTGATTAATGATAGGTCCACTAGAATAATCAAAAGCAATGCGAGTTTAATTGGCTTGATTGTTATTCTTTGGTCCCGATGTAGAGGGGTTATCGAAAGCGTGATCTTGCAGTCGGTTTTTATGAATTGTATGGTCTGAGTTTGAAGAAATTTTTTTACCATCTATTTCAATGGTACAATTTTCAATAAGATCCTGTATGAGATTTATTAATCATTTACAAGAAGAATTTTTATGCACTTTTGTTCAATGGTAATTGTAGAATGCATTATCATCCCACCATGATGGCTTGAATTTCCCTGGATCATATGGTTTACGGTCCTGTACTATGATGATGTTTTTTCGGAGGAGCTTCTTGAGGAAAACTTCAATTGGCTCACCCAAGGGGGTGTATGTGTGTCTTTTCAGAATTTGTTGGGTTTAGTGTGGTTTACCTTGGGCTCGATTATTTTGGATGGAATTTGTTGTAGGTGTCGATGTGGTCAATGTTGTGTTTTACGATTGAGTTCCTCTTAGTGTAATTATAGGACTTGTCGTGTTCACTGCTTTTGCATCAACAATGCCATCATTGGTGATATGTTTGTTTTTGACCCAATATTTGTTTTTGTCATTAGGTGGGTTTGGTTTTGTGTTCTTTTTTCCATATTTGAGTTCTCCTTTGCAATCTCCTAGCAGCTCCTGAAGTTATCTATTTTTGGTTGAGCAGCTAATGAAGCTCCCAGTAGATTCTAGTTCGTAGCTTAGAGTTTGGATTCAATAGTTTCACTTTAATTTTTCATGTATTTCCATTTCTAGTTTATTGAATAGAAAATAAGCGTGCATGTCTCCTTGTGCTTTCACATTTTGATTTGGGTATTTCTAGTTTGCCTGGAAAATAGAGAAGCAACTCTGTGCTTTCGTTTTGTTTAAAAATTATGACATGGTATCAGAGCCATAGGCCCCATTTCCTCGTGAGTTAGGGAATTTGTTTTTTCTGTGTAGGATACATGGCTGGAGATGAAGGAAAGAGTTGGAAGCAACCACCATCCTTTAATGGATAGAACTAGGATGTTTGGGAAAAGAAGATGAAGACCATAATGGTCGCCAATGATTTTTGGGAGTTTGTAGTTAGTGGGTTCAATGATATTACTGACCCAACACAATTTGCAGCTCTCTCAAATAACTAGAAGGCCCAGTTGAAGGAGTTGAGGAGGAAAGATGCTAAGGCATTAAGTTTGATAGAAGCAGCCTTGAAAAAGGCCATTTTGCCTAGAATAGAAGTAGCTAACTATGCAAAAGAAGCTTGGGAAATCCTCCAGACGAACTATAAAGGGACTGACAAGGTCAGATTGGTGAAGCTCTAGATGCTTCAAAGAGAGTTTGAGACTCTTGAAATGAAGGACAATGAGTCCATCTTAGTTTTCCACACAAGACTCTCAAGTTTGATAAACCAGTTGAGAGTGAATGTCAAGATCATTGATGATTAGAGGATTGTGGAGAAAATCCTCAAGAGCTTACCCACAAAGTTTGATGCAGTGGTGATTTCCATTGAAGAGGTAAAGGATCTCACAACGTTGTTCATTGATGAGTTGATGGATTCTCTGCAAACCCACAAATAGCACCTAAATAGGTCTGTTACTTCTTCCCAAGATCAAGCTTTTAAAGCTCAGTCAAATGCAAGAGGAAGGGGGAGAAGAAACAATGATGGAAGAATCTCAAGAGGTAGAGGTCGTAGAA
>VDFB02388077.1:0-53527 GCA_007258455.2 Sequoia sempervirens | reverse complement strand
CTTGTGAGTATTTGAAGTGTAGTCATAACTGCGACAGAGGATATCAAACTCAAACAAGAAAGTTTCTGGGCCCTCTGTAACTAGGTCGTAGAACTTGGGAAGTAATGAAGAAGGAATATTTTTAAGGTTATCAAAATCTCGCTAGGAAACAATGGGAAACTCAAAAGCAGGAGGTGGATTAGGTGGATTATTTGCCATATTTGCTTGCTGGAATATCAGAGCAAATGGATTTTCCTCAGGTTCTTCGTCAGCTGGGTTAAATGGCAATTCAACAAATAGGTTTTCAGGGAGGAACCTTCCTAGTGCATCTCTTCTTCAATGCATGCAATAGAATAAATGGTATTTGAAATTTTTTTTGAAAATACTTAAACAACTGACTAAACTACTGCTAGCAATGACTATAGCAGGTTCTTAGATTGACACCATCCCTGGCAATGGCGCCAAAAATGGTCACGCCCACAAAAGGATATAAAATTCACAGCAGAACTAAACCTGGGAATTGGGCATTCCAACAGGTGACTAACATCTTCTCATGGTCATTCATTTACTTTATCAAACCAAGGAACATATACTTGAAATGGAGCAGCACGATATGTGCACTAAGAACTAGTTTCCAGTCACCATCTATAGAAAACAAATGCTTAAAAGTAATGCAACGTAAAGCTTTTCAACTCAAGCACAACTCGGCTAAAATGAAATTCATAGCAACTATTATTAAAGGACAAACTATGAACTGGCCTTATGCTATAGGAATAGACACAGGGATGGATTCCTGATGCTGCAGGAACAATACAAAGCTGAGTTTGCGTTGAAATCTACAGAAATAGATTCTAACTGGTAATCAACATGAAATGAATAGTTAATTACAACAACTTGCTACAGAATACTTACTAAGTGGGCCCCCTTAGCAAGCATCAACTAGATTACACAAGAAGTTGACTCAAAGCTTCATCAAATTTTATTCATACTCAGAACCAGGATACATCGATTACTCTGTTTGAAAATAAAACTTAATACAAAACTCTATTGCTTATTCAACTTAATTTTAACACATACTATTTCATCCTCGTTCACTCACGCAGGAGGAATGGTTATTTAAATGAAAAAGGAAACTAACCAACTAACAGAGGGAGTCATGATCATAAATACATTCTAAATCCACATGGAACAGATATTCATAAATGAAAGTCTATCTACTCGACGTGACCAGAGAGAATATAGCATTACACACTCCCTAGATCAAAGGATCGTTAAGCTTCTTCCCAAAGATTCGGTCAAAGAGTTATTACTGGAACAACTTCTTCAACAGAGCCGAGATTCTTTGCGCTTGATCAGCTCCTGCTCCCTCCAACAACCTGCAATAAGTGACAGAGGCGAAGGAAAGCATACACACAAGTGACATGACATCCATTCATTAATCACACGTTAATCCTATTCCATTATCCAAAATCATAAGCATACATCAGCCATGCAGGAGGTCAAAAAGGTAATTAATAAAGTTGTCAAGCTACAGGAATATGGAATTCGTTGCTACAGGATACCACCCGAAAATTCTTTAATCAACAAGTTTAAACAACTATTAATAACAAAAGTAAGAGTATCAAAAGTTTCAAACTATGAGCATATTTAAGGCTCATCATGGGCCATTCTGATTTTGGTTTATAGTGGAAATTTTTTATTGCATGGATGAAACAGTTTGGAAAAGTTGTGTTATGAGAGGATCAATACTTGTGGTATGAGATGGAAGTGAAAGTGGTGATGGATTGTATGTATTATTTAGAAAAGTGAATGTAATGCTTATAGGTGGTAATGTGGTAGAATATATAATGTGTGATGCCACATAGGAAGTAGGGATGCTAGCAAGAATACCCAAGCAAGGAATCACATTACTAACTTATTGCATTGTTGTTGTAACTTGAGGAGTGGTATAGGTAGGTATTGAGGCTATTGTTGAAGGAGGATGAATTTGGATTCCTCCTTGGCTTGTGACATTATTTTTTTGTATAGGAACACTAGTGGTTGAAGGAAGATGTTTTTCAAATATCTCAACTATGCTTTTCACAAGGTCAAGGCCATCTTCACTTTCAAGCATGCAGTGAATGTTTTCTATGCTAGGAATTGCAGTAGTTGAAATGTTTTCAAGGCTTATTTGATGTTTCAGGTTTATTAAGTCCTCATGAATTTGAATTATATTATCATTCCTTGGTTCAACTTGCATGCTACTTGAAGGAAAAGAGTTGCTAAGGGTGTTATCCATGCCTAGTGTACTAGTGTCAATACTAGGAGTGGAAGATTTAGATAACCCAAGATCCACAACAATTGTGCTATCATGGGATGCCATGAGTCTCAAACTTCTTCTCACTATGGTATTAGCAATAGGACACCAAACACTCATACAAAGGCTACTAAATGTGGGGTGAATGCAAATGCAATGTAAACTAAGAATAATTAAGTGCTTATAACTAAAATTTTGGAAAATAAAATAGAGATGCAGAAAAAACAAACAAAAAATCAGAAAATGGAGATTAAATGCCATAAAATTCAATGAAAAATATGCAAAGGGAATGATTCACCCAAGGTGGCGAATGAGTCCAGGTACTAATTTTTTTGAGAATTTTCAAAATCTTTAAATTATATTTTATGATTTTTATGTTTTCTAATGCAAGTATGCAATGCAAATGCATAATTTTAAAAAAAATTCAATGGAATTGAATGCAATAATGCAAGCTAAATGAGATATTCACTAATGCAAATTTTGAAACCCTAGAATGCAAATTAACCAACGCAAAGTGCAATGCAATGTTAATGCAAGATAATTCTAGGATGTAAATACACTCCAAATTGGAATTATGATGTCCTAAATGTAGGTTCACCAAGATGAAACCTCCAAAATGGACTAATGTTTTTTTGGTGGGAAAGATGTGATTTTTCTTTAAGCTTTTTTTCCACTTTACAAAGGTTCCACCCAACGATAACCCTCAAGATTTCAATGCAAAGGAAATTGAAATCTAACAATACGGTTGACCTAGGGGCTGAATTTAACAAAAGGGGTTCACCACCAAGTGTAAACTTGGAAAATATAAAATATTGGAAAACATAGTGTGATATGCAAAATCACCTAAAAATACAAGTAAAATGTAACAAAAAACTATGAAACTAGAAATGTGCACCTGGGAAACTAAAGAAGGTAGAATGGAGATTTGGAATCTTGAAATATCTACTATTAATGCTAACTAAGACTCATACGCCAAGCTTGGTGAATCAGTCTAGTTTCAGATAATGCTAACTTAGAATTAGTCCAGTGTCAGAACATGTTTCAGACAAATGGGTACTCAGATCTACAAAAATTCTTGGCAGACAAGTACAGTGGGACTCATTCACCAATTGTGGCAAATCAATCCACTTTTGGATTTCTCAAAATTCAAAACTGGATTTTGTAGCTCTCAGTCTACTTTTTTGTTCCTCATTCATATACCGGCCTGAAACTACAAAATTTAGCCTATAGACCTTTTCTAAGCTTCTCCAATGCTTGTTTACAACTTTGACAACTTTGAATTTCTTTGAGAACTTGATGATAACTTTTCCAGTCTTGCTCCTAAATAAATCTACAATGTAGACCTGCAAATCACATCCAAAGAGAGGGAAAAATGTTGTGGGGTTAGTGAATAGGGGTTTTCCTTGGTCAAACCCTTCAAATAGAATGAAATAGAATAGAGAGTGATGAATGAATAGATAATGATGTTGCAACTCAAAAAACCCTTGTAATGAGGTGTTGCAAACATGTAAGTAATGGCTTCAATGGATGTGGTTCTTGACTCTTGGAGATAGATCTTGCTTGAAACACTTGCTTGAATCACAAACCCTACATCACAATTGTTGGCTCTAAAACAACATGATGCAAACAATATTTGACATGATGATTGAAATTTGAAAGATGCTCTATAATGCTTGATCATATTCCATTGAAATACCTTGAGTTCTCTTGTGAATGCTCAAATTATGTAGTGAACTCACTTGAATGCTAGGTATGAATACTTGAATTCTTAGGGATGAAAATGAGAGAAAGAGCCTTGTATTTATACTCAATTATGCAATAATTCCTAAAATTAAAACACTACAGGACGAACTTAGATCTTGGAGAATAAAAACCTTCCAACAATTTAGATTAAATTTGAATTTTGAGTTAAAGGGGAATCATTCGGCACCCTAGAAACCTTAGGAATTTGAGGTGGGTTTCAATATTTTGATGTTTTAAATGATATTTATTAGGATTATTCTTTAAAATACATATAAATAAGGCCCATGCAAAATGGGGCTAATTAAAGCATAAGAAAGCCCAATTATTAATGAAAACCTAGGAAAGTGTGAAAGTGTGTTACAACAGTTTACAACAATTTGAAATAAGGCTTGGTAAATGATGAAAATAGGTTATTTGAGGTGAAATACATTAACAAGACCTTAGAAAAGTGTGAAAAACACTTTACAACACTTAAGTAACATACCATTTGAATCCTTTTCGTTCATAAGGGCCGAAGACCTAATGTGAATGTGTTATCCACATTGCAACATTAAATCAAGGCAACATTAATCCAAAATCACAATGAGGGTTGAACAAGTTAGAATAATTAGAAGGGTTACTTTTTCGGTGACTCCACAATCAAAGAATACTCCTCTAATCTTAAGCTACAAATTGAGAAAGAAGCAGAATCAAGAATTTTGAAGAAAAGACTATTTAAACTACAGGGTAGATGTGCAATTACACATAGAAAAGTGATGCAAAGTTTGAAAGAGCTAAAGGACTGTGAAGAGGAAGCCAAAATATTGTTTAGATACTACATGTGGTGGCCTTACGCCACTCAAGGCATCAAAGATTTAATGGACTCCATAGAGTCTCAACTAGAGCATGCCTCTAGAGCCTACAAATTTTTAGATGATAGAAGTTATACTATTGTGACTTCTATTACAGACCTACAAAACAAGTTCTCCACTTTATAGAAATAGAAAGAGGATGCAATAAGATGTTTTGGTCAGCTCAGAGATCTGGTTATGTCAAGACATATTCTTGTATCATATGCTCTAGTGGATGTAGAAAAAAATGATAAGATGATTTAACTTAACACATCCACTCCGGAAGAAGGAGAAGAATGTTTAGTTGAACTGGAATCACTGCACAAAACACTAGTCAAAGAAAAAGGGATCTTGGATGAAGGAAAACCAAATTTGGAAGCTATTCTCAAGGAATTGGATGGTGCCCCAAACTCTAGTTGAAAGTTTCCTACATTTCTTTTTTATTTATTTTTGAGTCTTTCATCAAGGCGCCCTTTTTCCTTGTTGTCAAAAGGGGAGAATATATGAGGAAATTATATGATTTTTTTTTTCTCATGTAGAATTTTTTGCTTAGTCTGTATAGTTGAAAGGGGGAGTAAAGTCATTTATTGAGATCCCAATTTTGGCACATGTTGCCATCAATGACAAAGGGGGAGATTGTTGGAAGAATTAAGAAGAAGCATTTGGTGTGTTGTCATTGATGGAAACATTAATTGGTAATAGTTTTTTCAATCCAGAAAACTATGTTTCTATTATTTTGATTGGGTAATTCGGTCCAAAAATGCTCTTAGTAGAAGATCAGTTCATGAGATTTTAATATTATGATCAAGACTATTAGATGCATCTCTACATAATTTTTTAGTGGTTCTTATTGAAAGGATTGAAATATATGAATGACACAATTTGTCTTGTAGTATTCTACTTAGTAATTTTGCAAATGGTTTGAGTTTTCTTCTGGCCCACATAGATAAGGGATGTGTGTTTCATTGGTGATTTAAAGATTTCTTTATTAGGTCTAGACTAAGGGTATGTGCAGGATCATCATGGAAAAAATAGGCCCTTAAGTGGCGAAAAATTCAAAAAAATCAGAGTTAAGAAACTTGACGTAAAAATTTGAATAAGTTATCTATATAATTTCAAAAATATGGAAGAATAGAATCTGTAGCAAATTGAATGTAGTTTATAAACTACTAGGTTTATTTAAGAAAAGAAAAAATCTATTTGGTAAAAGTTTGAAATTTCAATGCAATAGTAGTTAAATTTCAGGGAAAAAATAAAAAGTATTTGTCTATCTGACCACCCTAACCATAATAAAATGATAATATTTTTTATAAGATTTTAGATATAAGGAGAGGACTCATGTTTGAATGCGATGCATATTTGTTTTGTAATTTTTTTCCAAGTAAATAATTAATTATGATTTTTTTATTACAAATTTTAAAAAATATAAAAAAATTGTATGTCTAACCACCTTAACTTGGTCAAAACTTCATGAAATTCAATTTTTCTTTTTTTTAATCCTACAGTATGCAAAATATATAATGTGATGCATGTTTTAGATTCAAAAAATGTGATACCTTTTGAAAGCTATAGATGTTTTTCAATCAGCTTATCAATCAAGACTTTATCGTAATTAAAATAGAAAATGAATAATAATTATTTATTAAATTCAAATTATAGCATAATTTGTATTGGTGGAAAGCTGAGAATCTTTTTTAAAAACCCTTTTCTTTTCATCAATTTTGGGTAAAAAAAAGTCGTCATCCACATACCTTACACATACCCATCATATCTGCACTTTTTGGCCCATCATGATCTTGCACATGTACCCCTAACCTAGTTTTCTCTTTACATGTCTTGTTTTGATGAGAAGGTGTTCTGGGTTGAGTTGATGAGCTACATTTTAAATTTGTGTACATCTAGTTAGGATGACTTAGTTGATGTATGAAGTTGTAATAGTGTATATATATGAAACATCCTTTTGTATTGAAGATGAATGTATTTATGTATGTGTGTGTAGTGTGTGACATAAAAAAATGTAATAAGTAGTGATGTGTAGTCCTATTGTGTGAATCTGTATACACTTGATGTATTTTCTGTGTACCTGCAAACTAGTGCATGATTTTGTAGTCCAAAGCCTAATTGGATCTAAACTCACCACAAAGAAGGCATATTTCATCAATTCATTATTTTGATAGTTATCCACACTCCTTTTTGTATTTACTTTAGGATGTGAGCCTTTCAAGGATAGTGAGTTTTGGCAGTGTTCCCTATAATATCTTATAACCAATTATAACATATTGTGAGCTAATCTTCACCGTGGTTTTTCGCATTTTGGGTTTTCCACATAAAAGTCTTGGTATTCATTTGTTATGTGGTGTTATGCTTTGTTTCATGTTCTTGTTTATAGTTGTAACTAGATATGTTTGAATTATTGAATGGTTAGCAATCAAATGGTTTGGTAGAATACTAATTCACCCCCCTCTTAGTATTTTGGGTGTTCAATAGAAGGATATTAAAATAATAGAGATATCCTCATAAAATGTGTTGATAATATATGAAAATTTAACAAAATTAGTTGAGTTATTGGAAAATTATCTATTATGTCTTTGAGATCATATAACTTAAGAATTTAAATTAGAGATACTTTTCAAATTACTTTCCATTTAGGTTTGTTTTTGGTTGATGGTCAAAAGTAATAACATAGATTAGTGGGCTATTAGGGTAACACAGTTAAATTGAAATTTGTAAATGTTTCTTTCTATCAAATTAAATCAATTCAGTGGATTAATTGAATCATTTCCTTACAATAATACATCCTACAACTAAATTCATGTACATTTATTCTTGTCGATCCTTACTATAGCACACAACTCCCAATATTTTTTATAGAGAATTTAGTCTAGTACTTGAATAGAAGCAACAAACAAAATACACAACACAAGAAATTTCTATAGATATACTAAAATATTCTTGATTATTTAATTTATAAGAAAGTTATTGTACAATTTTGGAGACAATTGCAAAGGAACAAATGTCATTCATTCATATATTACATGCAAAATTGACATTTTCTATATATAACTATTTCATTTATATAATTTTCTATCTTTTATCACCTAAATATTTTTCTCTCTATACTATAACCTACCCAAAAGATAATTCTATAATCCTCTTACAATACAGTGAGTTCCCTTTTATAGAAAAACTGAGCATGTAGGCTCAAAACCTAAGTCACACGACTCATGTGACTTATAGTTACACTACACTTTTCATCCTTAGTTAAAATCAAGTGAGAATTAAAACTATTATAAAAATATTTTCTTTGGAAACAAACTCACTAAAGAAGTCGAGGATGTTGGAGGAGAGAGCCTTGATCATGTTGAATGAAGATAAAAATATGACACCTCAATAACTTGGGAGATAGAAGAAGACAAAAAACACCCATGGATTGATTGGCTATTCACAATATTTCCCAATCCATGCATTAAAAACCTCCTCTGAAGGCCATTAGAAATTTGACACTTTTTGTAGCTTATTGTTATGGACATTGTATTTGGCATCCATTGGATTTTTTGCTTCCTTAGTCAATGTGTCAATATTGGATTCCAATTTGAATAATTCAACAATTGAGTTATTTAACAAATACAAATCAAGGTTGTCACCAAAGAAAATAAAGGAAAACATTGATGGAATAACTTCTCCAAACTCAACCTTCCACAACTCGAGAGACCTAACGATCCTAAATGTATCTAATATTCTTGGCATCACTCATTGCTCAATGGTGTTGAACATTTAAAATTTTCCTTTTAATTGCATATCTAGCATTGATTGGAATATTGAAATCTCTCCCAAATACCCAATGATTTTATTGACCTATACAATTTCCCTAGGAGCATCATTATCAAATTTGATCATTTTAAGAATCTCGATCATGGATGTTGTTCGTGGTATCTAGGTGCTTAAAGTGGGTTGTAAGATTTCTTGTAATTACATACACTTAATATAACCATTATTCAAGATGTTGTACACATACATGGAAGACATTTGAAATTCTATGGCCAAGGAGGTCATTAATCATGTCAATTTCTATTTTATTAACTTCCTCCTTGGCAACCCTTTTAGCAGTTCTATTCTTTGCTCCAATTTTTCTTTCATTTATTTTATCTTCATAGAGAGACACTTAATTTCTTGTGCCAAAATTTTTGAATAACTTGATATGGATGTGATTATTGTAACTTTTTCCTCTTTAGGAGATAGTAGTAGTGACTGCACTTTATTTTACTACATCAAAAACCTTTGATGGTTAGCTTGAAACTTGTCAAATCTGAACTAAAATCTCTTTAATGATGCCTTAGTGAAAATAATTGTATTAACAAAAGAGGCTAATGAATAGGGTATGTATCTATGATTATTCTTAATAATAATCCTACAAGTAAATTCTCCTACATTTCTTGCCACTTGAAGCTTATTTATTAATGAGGCCAAAACCTAATTAGCAAGAGTCTCATGATTAGCTTTGAATCTAGAGTTGAATAGGCCTTCTCTACTTGTTCTTTCATTAAAATTCCTCATCATTCTTCCTTCTTATCATATCAACAACTATATCAAAGGATCTATCCCACTTTGGAAATAGGATTATGCTAGCTTCTTGCACCATCCTCTAGGCTTCACGAAGAGTTGTATTGTTGATTTTAAAATCAACCTCTTTCAAAATATCAGGTATTATTTTTCTTGATTGGGAGGGAGCATCCTCTCCCTTTTCCTTAACTTTTGATTAAATTATTCTCACTTCATGCTCAAAATAAAACTCATGAGTTATTTATACTTCACAAATTCATCATAGTAATGAATTATGTGCATGTGAATTCCTTGATAACATTTACCTCTTTGATCCCATCTTTAAGGCTAATTTTTAGCCTATCCTAGGGAATACCAAATAATTTGAACCCTTGGGGAATAGGAAAAACTTGATTGACCTATTCCTCATCAATGACATTTTTTATAATAGTTTCAATTTCTCCCGCCTCCCTCAAATCCATAGAATAATCCACAAGTTGTTGATAGCTTCTTTTTTTCCATTTTCTATTGTTGTTCCATAGAGGTAGTAACTAATACTATATGTTTTGTTTGCACTTGTTACATCTGAGATACATAAGGCACCTATTGCCTTCTCATTGCTTGGTAAATGCTCGCAATCTCTTGAGGACTAGTGTTGTCATATGATCTCTCCTCAAGCTTCCTTGGGGGTAACCTATAAGCCAAGGATTCTATGTTATCCAACATAATTTTGATCCTAGAAATATGATCTTCTATCTCAGAGTAGGAACCTAAATAATTAGGATTTTCCTTCTTTATTTTATCTTCCCCTTTATTATATTATCTTTACAAATAATCACCCACTTTGTTATCTTATCCTTCATCTTCCCCTCTATCAAACTATTCCTAATGACAAATTCTTCAAATACTAAATTGTGGTGGAAATTTCCCAATGTTACATTCATTCTAATTGGGCCAATGAAGCTCTCAAGGTGGAAGTCCCTTTTGATGTAATGATTTATTCTATATGACTAAAAAATTTGGTATGAGAGATCTAAGCACACTTTATTATTAAAAATATGATCTAAACATACAAGGTACATTAGGAATAATAGTCCCTTATTAAACCTCCTTAAAAGAAACTTCTCATTTTTATTTAATTGCTAGATTATTTCCACATATGCTAGCTTTGGTGATACAAATCCTTGCAAAATATGATATCTCAAAAGAGACCTATATCCTTTGACCACTATATAATTTCCTTGCAAGTACCATTCTCCATAATTATAAGTGATTCCCAACTGAAGTTTCTTATCTTTTTGCCTTTGGAGATTAAGGATTTGCTTAAGAATTTTTCTTATTCAACACCTATGTACTTTACAATTGTCTTGAGAAAAATATTCAAATAGTACATTTAATTTTCATTTTTCTAGTACATATCCAAAATGTAAGTCGAACACTTAATTGGGAGGGGAGTTCCCTTTCCATCTGTTAGCCTAACCTATAGAGTTGTATCCCAAGTCTTCCTTCCACCATACAGGAACACATAGAATAATAGAGAATATGATTTTAAATCCACTACTCTCCCGTTATTCTTTATTTCAACTAAATTTTTATGCATTTCATCAGTAATAAATGTTGCAAAATCAAATTCCCTATTGATGTCAATGTTTTAAATATTTTTAGCTATCATCATTAGAAGGATTTGAATATGTGCCTTGACATTCATGCCTTAAAATTGACACAATGTGTAATAAGTTTTGATGAAGTAATCTTAAAGATATCCTCACTAAATGACTCCATATTTATAGAAATAAACCTAAAAGGTCTCTTAAATCTATGTGTCTTACTCTATTTTTTGGTAGATAATTCACCCCATAGCTAACCCTATTATTTTGATATTCCTTATTTAGCACATCAAAATTATTGCATTTGTTGAAAATTGTATTTAAATTGAAAATTATGTTATAAATGTTGGACACCTAGAATACTAAGAGGGGTGGTAAATAAGTATTCCTTTAAATTCATTAACATAAAAGTGCATTACAAATTATCTTACTAAACTTGCAAAAATGGAAATAAATAATTGAAGCATGCACCAAAAATATCAACACAAGAACACTAGATTTATGTGGAAAATCCTTGAAAGGGAAAAATGATGGTGAGGATTAGCTCACAATATATCATAATTGGTTACAATGGATTATAAGAGGCTCACTACTAGTAAGGCTCATTGCCCAGGGGACTCACTATCCAAAAAATAGGGCTCACTTCCCAAGGAAGATCACTTCTTCTAGAATTACAAAAGATATACAAAAAATGGCTTACTTCTAGAACTTTAATTTCTTACAATTCATCTACTATATGTTGAAGATACAGTTCCAATTAGGCTCAAAAAATTGACTTTACAAACTTCATTCCTCACTGTCACAAGATCACCACTATCTAATTTCACACTTCACTACACACCTCATCTCATACCATCAATGAATTGACCCTCTCTATATATGTATGTATTTCAAAAATAATCATATCATCAATTAGTTTAGCCTAATTAGATGAAACATGTGACCTCATAACTTACTTCATCATGCATAGCTTACAGAAGTGATGCAGGAGCATCGAGGTAGATTGGAAATCAACATCAACAAAAGTCAACCTTCAGGTTTGAATTTCAGTTTTGGTGTGTTTTGGGGTTCATTTGACATCTCTTAGCTTTGGAAAGCTCTTGGCGTGTTCAAATTTGAATAAAGTTAGCTTTTATCAAATCGTCGTTTTAAGGCTCTATGAGTAGTTCTCAAAAATTATTTTTGGAAAACTTGTAAGGATTGGAGTAGAATAATTTAGTAGGGGCACTCATGGAGGTAGAACATGAAATGTGAAAAAATAATTAAATTCATACCTTTTCTAGTTTGGAAGAATTTAATGCCGAAAGTTTGTTAAAAAAATTGTCAGCAAATTATGAAAAGTTTAATATCTCATGATTTTGGAGGACTGGTGTACAATAATTTTCTAGGGGTCCATGGGGTATTATCCCAAGCTTGCACATAAATTTTCATGTGAAACAAATAACTTTGATTTTTCACCTATCAGCACCTAGGTCCACTCTTGATGTTGTTTTGCAATTACTTAATTAAATTTCTTCTAAATGTTATTGTAGGTCCAAGGAATTATTTATAAACATTATGTTTGGGTAATTAATGGTCACTTTTTGTAATTCCAAAACTTAGTTTAGCTAAAATTAAATATTCATTTGAAATGCCTCTTTAAAGGGTATGTGAAGGCATTTCCTATGTGTTTTTTTTCTTAGTTTTCAAATTGCAATTTAATATTCATATGGAAATATTTTTAACACCTAAATAAAGGATTTTTAATGATAGTTAGAGAGGGCTAAGGAGGAATATTTTCCATGCCATAATAGGGAGGTAGTGGAGGCGTGGAAGTTTGGGAAGCTTGCCCACTTATTACTAATTAATTTCTAGCTTTCAAAATTGGAAGAAATGGGTTGTGTGGGAAGTTGTAGGAGCTGGAAAAATTTAGCATGGAGTTTGTGGGAGGGAAGAGTGTTGAATAGGAAAACTGAGAGGGGGAGTGAATTAGTTGTCATAGAATTAAACCTTTAATTATGTCATTAGAACTAATACTTAAAACTACTTAAATGATTAATCATCAAATGCCAATGCAAAAACTCAAATCCAACAAATAAACACAATAACACCAAATTTACATGGAAAACCTAATGAGGGAAAAAATATGGTGAGGATTAACTCACACTATAGACAATATCAAAAACAATTATAAAAATGCTCACTTCCCAAAACAAGGCTCACTGCCTAAAATAAGGATTCATTGTCTGAAACAAGGACTCACTATCCAACAAGGCTACAACCCAGAGGGCTCACTGCCTCAGAGATACAAAGAAGACAAAGAATACTTGTTACAGAGAGACTACAATCCCAATGCAACAAATTATTCCACCATAGTCACTTGATCAGCTTGCATGAATTATAGAGTTCACCTTTTTCTCACTGGATCGAGAAACTTAGCATTAAGCTTCGCACTGATCTCCCACACTCGCAACATACACACACACACACTTATCAAATAGAATCAATTTTTCATCAAACTTCACTTTCTATTTTCTTTTATCACTCTTCTTCTTTGGTCTTGCATCTTGATTCCGTCATTAACTTCAATCTTGCATTTATAGCATCTTCAAATTTGAAACATATCCAAAGTCGGCTATCCAAATCCAAATTCAAATTAGGTCAGTGCCAAAACATCATAGGGTAGAATTAAAATGAGGGTGACCCAAAAACCACTTCAAGGGATCCAAAAATATCCAACATGCTTCATTATCCTTGAAAGTAGTATTTCACACAAGGTTGGCCAAACCAATGTAAAACACATAGAACCATTAAGCATGAATCTTCTAAATTCCAAAATTATCCTCACTAGAACTACTGCAACACAACTCTAGAATCGCAAGTCATAAGACTTCATCAAAGAGAAATCTAGACCAACACCATTTCTCCTAGACCTCATATAGAAACATAGAAAACCATAGTTCACAACTACTAAAGACAACTTGCACTGAACAATGAATCAACAACCAAAAATCTAGATATAACATCTACTAACAACCATGAACAATATATCTGAACTGTACAACCACAGGAGAAAATCCAGAACAAAAAACTAGAGCAACAATTGAACACATGTGAATAAAATAATTTTGTGTGCTCTTTCACTTCTAGGGTTTTGGACCTTAAAGGAGAGACAAAATGTCACTTATTCACTCAATAACAAACCCTTGAGATTTCAATGCAAAGGAGATTAAAATCTGACAGAAAGAGAGTTCAAGGGAAAGGATAACATGAAATGAAGGTTCACAACTAGAGTAAACTTGGAAAATGCAAGATGTTTGAAGACACAGTGTGATATGTAAACTAATACTAAATGACCTAAGAATGCAAGTAAAATAAAATAAAAAGTTGCGAAACTAGAGATGTCCACCTGGAAACTTGTTGAAGATGTAATGGAGCTCTGGATCACTGAAAATTTTGATGTTGAAGTTGACTGGGACTCATACACCAAGTTTGGTGACTTAGTCCAGTTTTCTAGAAAATGTGCAAGAATAGGTTTCAAGCAAAAGGGTACTCAGATCTGCAAAATTCCTATTCAAGCCTAGGAAGTGGGACTCATTCACCAATAGTGGTGAATCAGTCCACATCTAGATTTTTGGAAATTCAAAAGAGGAAATTGTAGCCTTGGGTCTGCTCTGCTCTTCCTGACTAGTTTTTGGATCCGAAACTCCAGAATTCATCCTATAGATCTTCTCCAAGGCTCTCTCAGGACATTGAAAACTTTGACTTTCTTTGATCACTTTTCCAATCTTAACTTCTTGGTAAATCTATGGGTATGTGCAGGATCATGATGGACCAAAAAGTGGTGATATGTAAGTGATATGATAGTCCATGTGGTTGATGACTTTTTTTTACCCAAAATTGATGAAACGAAAAGGGTTTTTAAAGGAGATTCTCATTTTTTCACCAATATAAATTATGCTTTACTTTGAATTTAATAAATAATTAGTATTCATTTTCTATTTGGATTACGACTAAAGTCCTTATTGATAGGTTGATTGAAAAACATATATAGCTTTCAAATAGTATCACATTGAATCTGAATGATAGGATTAAAAGAAAAAATATTTAATTTCATGAAGTTTTGACCAAGGTAAGGTGGTCAGACTTATGATTTTTTAAATTTTTTAAAATTTGTAATAAAAACTTCATAATTGATTATTTACATGGAAAAAATTTACAAAAAATATGCATCACATCGACACATGAGTCCTCTACTTATATCTAAAATCTTATATAGAAATATTATCATTTTATTGTGGTTAGGGTCTAAAATTTAAGTACTATTGCATTGAAATTTCAAATTTTCACCAAATAGATATATATTTTTTAAAATAAACCAAGTATTTTAGAAACTACATTCAATAGATTCTATTATTACATATTTTTTAAATAACATAGATAACTTATTCAAATTTTTACATCAAGTTACCTAACTCTGATTTTTTTGAATTTTTCGCCACTTAAGGGCCTATTTTTTCCATGATGCACATACCCCTACAACCTAGCCCTAAAAATCACACACAAGAAGAGGGGAAAATGTTGTGGGTTTAGTGAATAGGGTTTTGCCTTGGTCAAACCCCTTGTTGGAAATTAAAGCCTTGAAATGAAATGAAATAGAATGGAGAATGATGAATGAAAAAATAAGGATGTTGCAACTCACCAAACCCTTGAAATAAGATGTTGCAAACATGTAAATGATGGCTCCAATGGATGTGGACTTCGAATCTAGCTTGATGTTGATAGATCTTGAATGCAATGCTTACAAATACTACACCATAATTGTTAGCTCTAAAACAACATGATGTAAGCAATCTTTGACATGATGAAAGACACTTGAAGGAGCTCTTGAATGCTTGAAAATCTACTCTTGAAATGCCTTGAATTCTCTTATTAATACTCAAATGGTCTTGTGAAATATATGCATGAATTCTTGCAAAATTTTCTAGGTATGAAAATGAAAGAAGGAAGCTTGTATTTATACACAATTATGAAATAATTCCCAAAATTAAAACATCATAGGCCGACCTTGGATTTGGAGAATAAAAACCTACCAGAATTTTGAATCAAAATTGAATTTTGAGTTAAAGGGGACTCATTTTCCACCCTAGGTAGGGACTTATTTTCCCATAATGGCGAATGAGTCCCACCTTAGGATTTTTAAGGTGGGTTTCAGGATTTTGATATTTTAAATGATTTTTTTTGGGATTATTCTAAAAAATACACATAAGTAAGGCTTGCAGATACAAAATGGGGCCAATTAAAGCATAAGAAATCCCAATTATTAATGAAAAGACTAGAAAAGTGTGAAAGTATGTTACAACACTTTACAACACTTTGAAACAAGGATTGGTAAATAATGAAACAAAGTTATTTTATTAACAAGACCATAGAAAAGTGTGAAAGTGTGTTACAACACTTAGGTAAGGTGCCATTTGAATCCTTTTAGTTCACAAGGTCCCAAGACCTAATGTGCATGTTTTATTCACATTACAACATTAAATCAAGCTAACATTAAGCTGAAATCTATAAGAAGGACCCAAACGAGTGCGAAAAATGTCAAAGGACCCCTTTTTTGACACTACAACATGCAAAATATCTTTATTACAATTTTCTCAATATCCTCAACATATACAACCAATAGAAAATATTAGATAAACAATTGACCGATTGACATCAATGACAATACTAGCAATCTTTCCACAACACTTACCTTCTTGCAACAATCTCCCCCTTTGTCATTGATGGAAACACATGATGTGAAAAACTATCAAAAAGTACATACTAGATATAAATACATTATGTTTTTTTCTCCCCCTTAGAAGATGATCTCTTATATGCTTCTTCTCATTCTCTTTTCACTTGCTTCTCTCCCCCTTTGAAATCAATGGAAAAGGAAAAATAATATTTTTCATTAATCTCTTCTTTGACATGATAAGCACAGTGACGACACCTAATACAGATTGCTCCCCTTGAGAGGTAGCCACCAAAACATTAGTCTAGAAGAAAGATAGACCCATAGATCCACAGGGTTGATGAATCTCCATATGCATCTAGTTCAAGAAAGGAGGCGAAATAACCCTTAACTTCTCCCAGAGATATTCAAATTTATCTTTAGGAAGAGCCTTCATGTAAATATCAATAATCTGATCCTTCATCAAAACATACTCAAGCTTTATTTCATTCTCCATGACTTTCTCTCTCAAGAAATTATATTTGATAGATATATGCTTCATCCTCGAGTGCATAACAATATTCATAGAAATGTTAATTATTGCACTTGTATTATCACAAAAAATGGAAATGGGATCATCATATAGCACTGTGATATCTTTCAATGTCTATTTAATCCATAGAACTTGTATATAGCAAGATGCAATAGAAATATACTCAGCTTCAGTAGTAGACAAAGAGATTGAATCTTGCTTCTTACTCAACCATGCCACCAATCTGCATCCAAGAAAGAATGCACCACCACTTGTACTCTTTCTATCATCTACACATCAAGCCCAATCTGTATCTATATAGGAACTAAGTGTAAATTAAGTATCTTTAGGATGTACCACAATCCATAATCCAAAGTACCCTTCAAATATCTGAATATCATTTTAACTGTAGCAACATGTGTTTCCTTTAGATATTCTTGAAATCTAGCCACAAGAAAGACTGCATGCATGATATCTAGTCTAGTAACAGTCAAATATAATAGTCCACCAATCATAGATCTATACTTTCTCTAATCACCCTTAGGTGAATTATCATCATTACCCAATTTTCAACTAGTCACCATAGGAGTACTTATTGGTTTGGAACCATCCATCCCAAACTTCTTCAACATCTCTCTCACATACTTAGACTGTGAAATGAATTTTTTTTCTCTGTTTGGCTAATCTATAGCCCAAGAAAGAAATTCATGTCCCAAAACATAGAAATTTCAAATTATTTCTTCATTTCTTCCACGAACAACTTGCACATATTTTCATTTCTTCGAAAGTTAATATCAACATAGACAACTACAATCAAGATTCTATCATTTTCAATCTAAAGGTACAAATTACTATCTATTGTACCTTTGTTAAATCCTTGTTGAATCAAGTACCTATCTAACCTTGCATACCAAGCTCTAGGAGATTGCTTCAACCCATATAAATCTTTCTTCGATCTGCACACCATATCTAGTTGATCTATTAATTGAAACCTTCCATTTGTTCCATATAAACTTCTTCTTCTAGTTCACCATTTAAAAATGCTAACTTGACATCCATTTGATAGACCTTAAAGAATTTATAAGTAGCAAGTGCCAAGAACATCCTTATAGCTTCCATTCTTGCTATCGGGGAAAATTTTTCCTAAAAATATATGCCTTCTCCTTGTGAGTAGCCTTTACAAACAAGCCTCGCTTTGTTTCTAATAAATTCTCCATTCTCATTCAACTTATTTCTGAATACCCATTTTGATCTAGATAGTGATGTTTTTATCTATCGGCCTTGGGACCAATTGCCAAGTTTGATTCTTCTCAATCTGCATAATTTCTTCCTTCATTGCTTCCTTCCAATGTTCATCTTTTCAAGCTTCACATATAGTCTTCGACTCAATCTCAGAAATTAAAAAAAATTCACTTTAGCAACAACTTTGCTTCTAGTTAATACACCTTTTGTCTTGTCTCCAATAATCTCACTTTCTAAATGATTCTTTTGTGCATATTCATTGTCTTAGGGGACATCACTAGAGCATATTCTTCTATTTCATTATATTCATCTTGCTTCTTTTTCCCATCTTTATCATGTTCTTCCACAATTTCTTCTATTCTTGCACAATCATGCTCATCAGATACATATCCATCAATATAAATATAATTCTTCATTGTCTCATCAACCTTTACATTCGAGATCTCTACAAATTTTTTCAGTGTTTTATTGAAAAATATATATGCCTTTCTTTTAGTGGAATATCCAAGAAAAAATAACTTCATCACTTCTTACATCAAACTTACCCAAAGTTTCTTCATCTCTGCTGATATAGCATTTTCTTTTGAATACGTTGAAATATTTCACTATACTAATTCTTCTATGCCATAGCTCATAGGGAGTCTTTGTACTATTTTCTCTTGATTGAACTCAATTGAATACATAAACAATAGTATGAATAGCTTCTTTCTAGTACACTTCCGGTAAACCAACCTTAGTAATCATTGATCTAGCAGCCTCTTGAACTGTTATATTTTTCCTTTCAACAACTTCATTCTACTGAGGAGTTCTCAGAGTAGATAACTATCTCTTTATTCCATGCACTTCACAAAAAATATTAAACTCATAGGAGGTGAATTATCCACCTCTATCATATCTTATGCATTTTATCTTCAAATTCACTTCATTTTCAATCATTGCTTTGAATTCCTTGAATCTATCTAATGCATCTAGTTTCTCTTTAAGAAATGTAACCCATGTATATCTAGAATAATCATGAATTAAAAGCATAAAGTACCTATTACCAAGTGGACTTCTCACTATTGTAGGACCATAGAGATCTATATGAACAGTGAAGCAATTTTTCCTTAATCATTTTTTTATTTTTAGCTTTATATGTTTTTGGATTTGGATGTGTCTGCACTCAAGTAAAGTTGTTCAGAAAGGTTCACAATGCACCACGTGGTGGTTGCACGACTTTAATTTATCACCTTCCTTTTTGGAGAGGACAATGACACATGTCAGCTCAGTGGAGATTTTCTCAAAGAGTAATTCTCACAAGTTTGAAGATTTCCACTTGTTTGACATGCCATCTCTTCGCTGCGGGAAGTTTCCATTTCTATGAAGCAATCTCTTTTGGAGTTTGTCAGAGCTTGTTGGCCCCTTTTTGGTTTTTGGGAAAAAAGCTTTGAGTCGGTGTCGTTGGGTTACATGGCTACTCAACTAGACTTTTTCCAAGTTGTTTTCTAGGATTTGATCATTTTTAGATAACTATCTTTGCTAAATATCTAAAAGGAATTGATGTGGCAATTGAGAATTGATGAGAAAAGATTGCTATGAACTAACTAAAGATCTATGATTAGATCATGTGCTATCAAATGCCAACATCTGACAACAATTACTTTTGTGTTGTGGCGGAAGTTTTCTCTTTTGCAGCTATAAATGAGAGGCAGCGACAAAATGAAAGGGTTGGTTCTAAGTTTCTATTTCCTTTGTTGAGGAGAAGGTTTCTTTAGTTTTATTAAGTTATAGAACTATTTTCAGAAGTAGATATGCACAACTAATTTTCTTTCGCATGTTATATTGTTTATGCTCAAACTATTATTGGATTGGCATCTGACCTCTATTTTAAAGTTCATTTGATATTTAAGCATAATTTTTTTGGAAGAAGTCTTTGAGACTATGCATGTATGCCCTTTATCAAGCTTTCCTTCTTTATTCTTTCGTTCTAAATAAAACACTGTGTCAAGTTGAATTAAAAAAAAATAAGTTGTTGATTTCCATGTTGTAGGCTTATATGGTAGGATAATAGCTTGTGAAAATTGGATTATGTCCATGGACTTCTCTATTTTTATGAAGGGTTGTTTTTTTATATTGTGTTGTAAGAAGAGAGAGAATTTATGTAATTTTTGAATGTTTTTTCGTTAACCTAGGAAATCTTTATGTTTGATCGGACCTTAATGAACACTACCTATAGGGAGATTTGAAAGACTACACTATACTTGTAGATAGGAAAGATTTGGTTTGAAATGTTGTAAAAGCTTTGGTGCATCACCATTTTTAATTTTTATGTTTACATTTCCTTCTACCGTTTTCTCCAAAAACTAAGAGAAGAGTCAACTTTCTATAAAAATCCCAAAGGTACTTAGTGAGGTGCAAATCAGTCCCCTACTTGTTGAATTTCCCATAAGACTGTTGGAGAGGCACAAGCTTTGATGATTAATAGTTCTTTTTCTGGCACACTCGATGGGACACAAAGTTCTCTAAATGCCTGATTAGAAGTTGGAAATATTTCTTAAATTAGGCCAAGGAAAGAAACTAGAATTTTCATGCCTAGAGTCTAAACAAGAGCATCTTCAAGAGGCCATTTCTAGTACTCCTAGTTACCTACCTTGGTACCTAGGAGAAGAAGACTTACATGTTTTGTATCACCTATAAGGAGAAATAGAGTGAGAAGTAAGAGCCCAATATCTAGAGCCTTATCTACCCCACTCAGACGCTCAACCTTCCAAATTAGAATACCTATATACCCAATTCATAAGAATCTTTTCTCTATGACTCACATAGCTACTCTTTCTCCTAGAAATTTCATAACCTGGGATAGCGGTAGTCTGTTACAACCACCTACGCCCCTAGATGTATGGCTTGCCATACCTACTAACTCCCTTAAGGCTATCCCAAAAAAAATCGGAGAAGATTTCAAAACCCCCTCTGAACACCTTCAAGATATAGTGGAGGTATGTAGGGTACATAACATAGTGGATGAGAATATTTCCCTTAGGCTGTTAGTTGCCTCTTTCAAAGGAAAGGCTAAATATTGGTATCGATCCTTGGCCTTGGATTCTATCCTCTCCTGGGATTAGCTTGGAGTGAGGTTGTTTGAATGGTTCTCAAAGAAGAGGTACCATTCTTTGTTGCTACATCAACTAATCTCCATCAAAAGATCCCCACAAGAGGCCATGAGTGACTTCAACACCAAGTTTTACAAAACCTAGTAAAGAATCCCTGTGACTACTCAACCCCTAGCTATGACAGCCTTTATGTTCTACTTGAAATATTTTAATTTGGACATCACGGTGATGATAACCTCCATGTGAGGGGATATCTTACCCAACACATACGAGCTGGTTGTGTGCACAGAAAACAACTTGATTGACACTGGGAAGGTTCTGCCATGACCTCTAATGTCGATATTCATAGAAATCTCCACTAGTCCTCAGGAAGAAGCTATGTCAAGCACTTCTATTACACAACTAACGTCGGACATGCTACAGTCCATGTACATGTACCCCGCCACCTAGACAAGCACATCAAGATCTTCCTCTATAGCAGCGGACATCAACAACATGAAAAGTTTCATGCAAACTTTTTCTGATGAGGTTGTTCTCATCAAATGAAAACAAGCAACACCTCCAAAGAAGACAACTAAAACCTATGGTGGAAGTAGGCCATCCTATCAATAAAAAATGTACCAAAGACCTTCCAAAGGAGGAGTTCAACAAATGGTGTTTGCAAATCAGATAGTTTTGGTCACCATGCTACTATAGATGGTCAAGGATAGCCAAAGTAAAGATTTAATCCTAGGATAGAACAATTTTGTGGAGGATGAGAATGTATGGTGCTTCCCATGCATCGATAGTCATATGCCCCAAAATTGTTCAAGGAGAAATATGCAATAGAAGATAGCGGAACAAAGAAACAAGGGTGTGCTCCCGAATGCAGATGAATATGAGTCCTTTGAAATGGAAAATTTTTGCTTCATAACACAAATGCAAGGAATTTCCTTCAGCAAGAACTAGATATTGCACCCAACCAAGAGTTATTTTCATGGATGGAGGAAGAAGATGTGGTGTTCTTGAATGAAGCTCCAAAAACTAGTGCTCCACAAGTATAGTTGGATTCTAATACAAGATCGAAAAGAAGGCTCACAAGAGAATACTTGCAACAAGCTCTGCCACATCCTCAGCCACATCAACCACCACTACAAGAAAATCAAGCTTTGTAGTTGCACACTCTGCCATAGCCAGAGAAGGAGATTAATAAGTCACCGAGTCCATTCATGATAGAACATTTTCTTTCAAAAATGAGAGAAATACTACCATTCAAGCGCAAGACCTAGCTAGTCGGAATGCTCAATGTGGTGGACCAACTAAAGAAGGCACTTGCCAATGTATCTTTGTGGGATGTAATATCTATCCCCAAACAAAATACATTGCTTCGAGAAGCATTAAATAAAGAAGAAAAATACCATAGACGGACGCAACTCTGTCATGTGGTCAAAGAAGAGACAAATGATCTGTGTCAGTCCCTCAAGCTCCAAAAGTATTAGCTTATGTTAATGAAGTGGACAATGCAAATGAGAAAGAGGTAAGCAAGCCAAAGCCCACACCTTTCTTTTTAACACTTATTGTAGGAGATAAGCTTTTGCATAATAACATGATTGATTCGGGGTCTACCACAATGGACATGCCAAATCAACTGGGCGATGCTCTAAAACTTAAATATGAGCCCCTTGAGAAGGGAATCATGAAATTAGATGTGAAGAAGGTTCCAACTATCGGTTGGATAAAAGATCTATCTCTAACTATCTTCTCACGTCCGAGCCAAATGGTCACACAAGAAATAGTAGTGATAGACATTTCCTCATTCTTTAGAATGTGTCTCTCAAGAGATTTCACCATGAAGCTTGGAAGATATTTGGAACTTGATTGGTCTCACCTGATATTGAGAACCAAGCATGGAGTGAAGATGAAGATTTTTTCCAAATCCTTGCATCCCGAACACATAGAAAAAAAAGTAGTCATGTGCTTTGAAGTAGTGCATACTTCTTTCTAGCAGTAGGAGATATATTGTGTAGAGATGTTGGAAGATGAAGAAGACACAAGTGATCGGACTCCCGAGCAAGAGGTTCTACTCAACCAATTCATTGATTTTGACCCATTCAAAAACTTTCAAGCAACAGGGCTCGGCACTTACGTGATTCTTGATGATGATCAATTGTTTCTAAAATTGATGAAGGATCAAGAGGAATATGAAGATCTAATAGACAATTGTCTATGGAACTTATATTTTGATGGTGCCAAATGCAAAGTTGGCTCTAGAGTGGGTATTCGACTAGTATCCTCAACAGGATCAGAGACCCTCAAAGCTTTCCTTTTTCAGTTCTCATGCTCAAATAATGATGCAGAATATGACACCTTGGTCCATGGTCTAATCCTCACCAAGAAAATGGGTGTAAAGAGAATGTAAGCTTTCAGAGATTCAGAATTAGTTGTGAGCTAGGTCCGTGGGCAAGAAACTACAAAGAATACACGAATGAAGTTGTACAAAAATTGGATATGGGATTTGATTGAGAGTTTTGGAGTTGTCAATGTACAAGTTATCCCTCGATCTCAAAATAGTGTCATTGATCAGATGGCTTCAATCAGTTCACAATTTGAACCAGTTTTTGATTCAACCAAGTAGAATGTAGTACAAGTTATTGTCTGAATTGTAACCCTTGACAATGATCAAAATTGGAAAGTATTTGATGATGATATACAAATTCTTTCCTTTAAACAAAAAGCAGGAGCAGTTTCTAACTATTCATAGCCAAGAGCATAATTTCCCAAAGAGTGGATTATCCAATTAAAAGGAAATAAGCTTCCTCGAGGTTTAATTTCCCTTGAAAATAATTTTGATTGTGAAGATGCAAGAAATGGAAAGTAGAGGTTCACTGTGGACATAAGTGACTATGAAGAGCTTGATGTCAGAAATAAAAAGAAGTTAAAAGTGGAAAGGGAAGTTATGAGAAGAGACAAGGAAATTCTAAAGGATCTATGTTCCAAATATGATGGGGTTATTTCTTGGACCTATGATGATCTCATAGGGTATGACCTAAGCATAATTTATCATACCATTTACATGGTGGAAGGGTCAAAGCCCGTCTGACAAAAGAAAAGGCCAATCAATCCAAAAGTCAAAGCGTTGATGACACAAGAGCTCACCAAGTTGATTGAGTCAAAGATCATATATTCGATTAAGCATTCTACCTGGGTATCAAATCTGGTACTAGTTTGGAAAAAGAATGGTGATATTAAGCTTTGTGTCAATTTTCAAGATTTGAATAAAGCCTCACTAAAAGATCACTATCCTTTGCTATCGATAGAGGATATTTCATAGACTGTGGCTAGATCAGAGATGTTTTTGTTACTTGATTGTTTCTCAGGCTATAACCAAGTATATGTAAGGGAAAGCAACCAATATAAGACAATGTTTACCACTAAGTGGGGAATGTTTGCATACTCAAAAATGTCTTTCAAACTTTAAAATGTTGCTGCAACTTTTCAACAAGCAATGGATAGTACTTTCAAAGGATTAATCAACTTGATTATCTTAATATATGTAGATGAACTAATGGTCTTTTCAAATTCAAAAGATAATCACTTTGATCATCTAGACAAGGTTTTCTATAAATTTCAACAATTTGGGATTTCTTTGAATCCCAAAAAATGTGTTTTCGGAGTACCTCAAGGTAACCTACTTGGTTTTGTAGTGTTAAAGTAGGGACTAGCAATAGACCTCAAAAGGGTGAGATCTATAATGGAATTAACCCTACCACTAAATTAGAAGGCACTGCAGTCCTTTCTGGGGAAGGTCAACTTTATTAGCAAGTTCATCTCATATTTCGTAGGAATTGCGAGATCGCTTATGCTAATGCTTAAGAAGAACTTGATTTTTAAATGGAACCCAGAGAAGAACCTAATTTTTAAATGGACCCCAGAGGGAAAATCAACTTTTGAGTAGATAAATATATCTATCTCCACTGCTCTGGTACTAGCTAATTGTGACTTTGACAAAGATTTTCTCCTCTATGTATACAACAACCAATATAGCATAGATTTGGTGCTCACTCAAAAGGACGAGGGAAATAATGGAGAGCATCCTATTGCATTTCACTCAAGGACTCTTAAAGATTATGAGCCTAGGTATAAATTTGTAGAAAAGTAGACTTTTTCCATTGTTAAAAGCTTAAAGAAGTTCACACACTTGGTGTCGGTCAATAAAATCACTATTCTCATTGCACATCCCAGTGTGTGGGAGTATATCATAGAAGGTGAGATAACTAGAAAGAGGTAAAATTGGATCACTAAGATCCTATAGTATGATGTGGACATTAGAGCAACCAAGCTAGTTTGGGGGAGAGGTCTGTGCAAATACATTGCATAGGAATCAAGTTTTGTAGTTGAAAAGGAGATTGATCAAGTCTACTCAAACTATTTCAAGTCCAATGAGTCCTGGGTGGCAGATTGGATAGAGTATGTGCAAAAGGGGCACTACCTAGCCAACCTTCCATCCCATAAAGGAAATACTACTGACTACAAGGCACTAGGTATGTAGTAATTGAAGGAATATTATTCAAGAGAATTTATGATGGTGTCGTGGTCTGATGTTTAGACAAGCTACAAGAAGAAAGAGTTCTTAATGAGTTCCATAGTAGTCCAGAGGGTGGAAATTTCTCCATCAAGACTAACTCCTTGAAAATAATGTGATTGGTATATTATTGACCCTCTATTTTTTTTGAAGCACATCATTTGGTGCAAAAGTGTACTCAGTGCCAATTATTTATTGGTAAAAGAAAGAATTATGCTTTTCCTTTGAGTCCAATTGTAACTGAGGAGCCCTTTCCTAAATGGGATTTGGATTTTTTCAGAATGATAAATCCTATTTCCTATGATGGCCACAAGTGGATCCTCACTGCAACTGCCTACTTCACAAGGTTGATGGAGGTCATATCCCTATAAAAGGCACAGAGGGCAATATTGTCAATTTCCTTGAAGAGTTGGTAACCAGGTTTGGCTCACCCAAAACCATCAAATCCAACAATTCTCAAGATTTTGTAGGTTCATGGATGTCATATTTTGCTATCAAACGGGTTTTACCTTAAAACTTCATCAAACTATCACCCACAAGGAGATGGGTTAGCGGAGTCAACCAACAAAAACCTAATTAGGTTAATAAAGTGCATTGGTTTGGAATGAAAAAGGGATTGGCACAAGTACCTGAGAGCTACTCTTTGGGTGGACCAAATTACTCCGAAGAAGATCCTGAAGATCTCCCCTTATGAACTAGTGTACAAAAAAGAGGTAGTGTTGCCTATTTCCATAGAAATTCCTACCTTGTAGCCACTAAAAGCCCTGGAAGTTAAAGAAAGTGGCAGAATGGAAGTATGATTGGAAGAACTCCTCAAAATTGAGGATGATAGAGAAAAATATCATGAAGCCATGATCAGATGCCAAAAAAGAGTAAAGCGATGGTTTGACAAAAAGACCTCTAACCCAAATTTTAAAGAGGGGAGCCTAGTGCTAAAGTAAGATGAGAATATTGTGAAACTAGGACAACATACAAAATTTGAAGCGCTATGGAAGGGGGCCTTCCAAATTAGCTTGTGTAAGGAAAAAAAATGCATATTAACTTGAAGATATGGAAGGTAATGCTTTAGATATATTAGTAAATGGTATTTATCTAAAATTATTCCATTAAAATACATAGTTATTTAAAAATTTAACAGTTATGTACCATATGTAATTTTTTTTGTAAATATGCTTAATTTTGAGAATAAGCCATTGAGAATAACATAGGAAGAAGCAGGAAAGTTTAGTATTATATTATATTCATCAAAAAAATTACAATGTAATACTAGCCCAATGCTTAGATTTAAACATAAGGCTCTCTTGAGTAAACCCAAAAAGAGGTACGAAGCAAAAAGAAGAAAAAAGGAGGCAATGTGCAAAAAGAAGGAAAGATAGGCCTCCACCAAATGTCCAAAAAGATGAAATGGCTCGTGGTCAGGTTTTCTTCTTCTTCTTCTTCTTCGTTAGGATGAAAAAGTTGGGTGAACACACAACACACGTAGAGTCCACATGGTGTAGGCTATTAGCCTAGTTTCCATGGTTATGCACCAGAAACTCAAAGTGCTTCCTCTAGGTGAGCCCCAAAATGCACTCCACATCGTACTCCCATAGCAGGTAGGTGGCCACTAGTTGAACAAACGAGCAATGTGTCTCAAGGTCCATGTTGTAGAAGTTAGAAAGGAAGGGAAACTAGGGTAAGTCTATCCCATAGTCCATGGGTCTGTAGGGATCCTTGGTGCTAAGAATACAAAAACCAAGGATAGCTACTTGCACTATCTTGCCAAGCCCTTCCATTAGTGCAATGTCGAACATCTAGTGACATAGCTCAATTATCATGGGTTTGGCCACACTCAAGTCAAGAAAGGAGGCAACAAAGCAGGAAATAATGTTGTAGATGCTTCAAAGCTAGTTATCATCATCAGTGTAGTCCTGGCGAACTACCCACCTAAACACAACCAAACTAAGGTGGTCACACCTCATCACTAGGTTCTTGATTCTATCACTAGTGACCTCTCTGAAAAATTAGTATTGTGGCCTCCATGTTAGAAGCCAAATAGGAGTGCCTAAGCCATCTGACATTCTGAGACAACAATGAATTGTGATGGAATGAGAGATAGTGAAAAAATATTGCTAAAATTAAGGGCTATATTTTTTGAATGAATGTTGCAATAAGGTGGAATTTATATATATATAAAAGATGACCCGACAGACCCAACCAACGAGAAGTCTATTTTTGGCCAAACGGCAACAAAAAAATTTCCAAGCAAACGGAGGCCAGTAGATAAATCATATGGAGAATATGAAAGAAGGTCTTGAGAATTAAATTTGGGCATTGGGAATAAATGCTCTCATATGCCAATTGTTGACATGTTTCCTTTTCCATCATCAGCACTAGTCAAATTACTTATGTGAAAATACATGGATTAATGTGCCAAGTTCTGACAAATTAAATGGGCACATCTTTTTAAAATTACCTTGCATTACTTCAACATGTTTCTCATAGCTAAAAGCACATGTTCCAATGCAATAATTTTATTTCCGAAAGAAGTAGTAGGGAGAATGTACTAATTCCATTCTCATGACATTTTTTGCATTCCCAAAGAATACAAATCTCAAAGCCACATGCATTGCCTCAGTGACAGCATTTGCTAGACTAGAAGTAATGGTGTGGCCTTAACTATATGTACGCGTGAGGAAATTAATTGGACTCAAAAGTAGATTTTTTCTAAGAAGAAAAATGCAAGTGGCCATTTTCATTAAGGAAACTCTACAATTTCCTAATTTAGCCATGGTGGAGCCATCAACATCTGGTAGAAAAGATGGAGCCTCAAGAAAAAGGCATAGTTATGTTGATATCTTTGGGTAGAACTCATTCGCCAATGCCCCAACACCTGAGGAGCATTCATTCAAATTTTGTAAAAGGGTGCAACTAGACAAATGTATCTTGAGAGAGGCGGTGTATGATTGCACCGACAATGTTTTTGATCCTAGGTTATCAACTAACCCTAAAAGTTTTAGGGAGGGTGCATTTTAAAGAATGATGCAACATGAGTTGTCTAAGGGTTTCGTGTTTCAACTCTAGAATTTTGGTCTACCACAGTTCATGTTTCCTACCATACACCCATTCCAAAAGTTGGTGGATGCATGTTCCAGAAGATTCAACAAAAGGACAAGAGTCATTGAGGGTAGCAGAATCAAAGTTACAATTTCTGTTGAAGCCATACAGGATATGTTGTGTATCCCTACAACCTGGGGTGATGAACATTTTGATGAAGAAAAAATGGACATCTTCGTGGAATAAATGGCTAGGAAAATAAGTTTTTATGAGGGGGAAACAAAGGAAAGGCCAAAGAGAGGTCATCTTTCTTTTCCTATTTCACGCAAAAGTTCAAGAAAGACACACAGTCTGTATTCTCAATGTTGGCCTAGGTTTTCAATCTTGATAATGATGAGGAAATCCATCCTTTTCAGATGGGCCTAGCTTTTGTGCTCAAAAGGAAGAAGAACCAGAAATATTATTATTTTACTGATGTAATAGCCAGAGGAATGCTAGAGCAATTGAAGAATTATAACACCAAGTATAAATTCATGTATTCTTCTTTCTTAGCCCACTTGCTTTTGCATCATAATTTTGAGTTACAAGAGAGAAATATACCAATGTATAGGTTAGATGTAAAAGGCTACTGTCAGCTAGTTTTTGTATGGAACCATCTACTTTCTAAAATAGGGGATTAGTACTAGTTTGTAGACCATTTTTTGAGGCCAGTGCTTCAAGATTTTTTGCCACAACCTATGGGTTGTTTCTCTCCTGAGGTCTCACAATGGATGGAAACTTTGCTGACCTTGGTGGATTATTTCTTGGGAGAGGATTTTATATTTATCAAATTTTATGGTTTTGTTTGGGAACCTTTCAGACTCCCCAAATTTGTAATAGATAGAGTTTTCGCATTACAGGCATGTCATTAGGAAACCCTTTCCGATGATTCCTATGGTGCCAAAAGGAATAAGATAAAGATATATCTGCTTCCCCTCACAATCACCAACAATGAGGTAACACTGATTAAGTGGAACGCCGAGGGTGAGCTTCCAAATCTACAAGTGACCTTAGGCTTGGTTCTCATTTGTTACACGTGGGACTACAACCTGAAATAACACTTCACTTTGAAATATGAGAGTCGAGAGTATTTTGAGAAGAGGAATCCGACTTAGGAAAGGTCAAAAGTATATATTGACTTGGCCCACATTCCACTCAAATGACAAAAAATGGCTGAATTTCTATGTGTCACAGGCAGAGTATCAGAAGAACATCCTGATGGATAAATCCCTCAATACACAATTAAAGTGCAAGGGATGGTTGGAAAGAAAGAAGGCATACTTCTAGAGGTTTTGACAAGAGATGAAAGGCCCCAATACCTTGTTTAGAGACTTTTAGGTACACAACAAAAGGTTTGAGTACATTTATGATCAAGAGGCCAACACCAACAATAGTAATTCAGAGACAATTCATGAGATATCAAAAGAGTAGCTTCCACATTGCAACTCTCATTCTTAGGAGTCTGACAGGAGGATATTTTTCATGAAAAGGGACTCACAACTTATGACCTATGCTAGTGCTCAAAGCAAAGGAAAAAGGACCTGATGGTCTCCAAAAGGGTCTGCTACAATTTTCAAAGGCCAAGTTTTAGAGGGAGCAACTACCAAAAGATCAAAATGTACCAGTTTTGTTCATATGAAGAGAAGACAATTCCAGGATCTAGGTGCACTTGATGCATTGGCCCAATGAGACAAAGAAGTGGAGTCTATTCTACAAAATGTTTTGACCACCATGGCCCAGGTAAGCCTTACTCCCTCTCTTCTTCCTACCTCTGCATGTTTGGTTACTCCTATACCTCTTTCCGTGGAAAGGAATCCTCCATCCTCAGACCTTGAGCTAATAGTCTTGAATACATCCCCTACCATTTTAAATGAACTTTTTGAAGCAACCCCACATGCGGAATGAGCAACATCCACTTCGGTTGGTATTGATTCTTTGATCACACTATCAAGGACCCTCATTGAAAGAGAAACAAATTTTGTGTTGCCTGTCACTCTTGGTCCATCTGCTTTTGGGAAAGCACCTCTCCTTCCCATTTCTCTTTTCACCCCAAATGGTTTTTCTCCTACCCAATCTCAATTTGGTATCCCACATTTTTCCATGATAATGATCCCTTTTGCTTCCCCACATGCTCATGCATCCTATATTTCTCCTTTTATCACACTTTTCGGTCTCCTTCCTAGTGCTTCCATTGCAACAAAAACTATTGATACCCCTCAGAGTCTCTAAGATAATTTTTATGTAATCAAGAATGCCTAACAAGTAAAAAAGAAAAAATAATTGATAAAGAACATTGTGTTGCCAGCACCCAAGAAGATTGAAGCTTGCTTCAATGAAGAGAAAAATTCTCTGCTAATCACTACCATGAAGTCGCTCATGTCTAAGCCCAAGGGACAAATGTAGATGGAGGACTATGAAATCAAAGCTATGGGCCTAGATTTGAATGAAACTCACCCACACGCCGAAGTAGTCCTAGCTAAGGCCACCCAAAAGGTGGTATATGTTGAATATGAGAGGTTGGATAGAAAGTTGAAGAAGCATGAGGAAGAGCTGGTAAACATAAAGGAAATAGTGAGTAGGCTATAGAACAAGATCTGGGCTAGAGATGTTGAGATGGCCCACATAAGGCAAATACAAATTCAAAAAGGAGAGGCATCCAAGTTGCTTGCAGAAGTCCATGGTGAACAAGTTCAACTCATGCTAAAATTCAAAAATTGAAAGTTGAGCTGGCTACTGAGCATCAGACAAATGTAGATAACAAGCACACTTAGGAAAACATAAGAAGAGAGTTGGATGGTGTCCGATCTCAAGATTCTGACTATCTACAAAAGGCCCATGTGGAAGTAGAAAAATAAAAATAAGAGATCATAAGGTTGAGCTCAGAACTAACAAATGCCCTTAGAGAAAAGAGTGAAATGGAGGAAAGCACAAGAGTGAGAGAGGCTCAATTGAATCATGATCTAGCTGCTACATAAGGGTTTGGGACCATCTTGATATTGAAGAAGTTGATATCTACACACTGGGAGTAGATCATAGTTGTAGTTTCCATTCTTGGGCCCACTTTACAATTCTTAAGGGATGTTCAAGAGTTAAACGTGAAGGTTGGCTTGATGGCCAATCAATTTCTATAGATATGTACCCCCTAAGTGGCAGAATCACAAAGCTTGATTTCTAGGTTGTGTGTGGCCATTGATGAGGTCCTGAAAGGTGCAGGGATTCTTGATCAAAGAGTTTCCTCCATGAAATAAAATGAGATCATTAACTACCAGAAGATCGCAGCAAGGTGCAAAGAGTGTCATATGGTGATGAACAAGCGGGTCAATGAAATCAAGAAGGAATTCTCTGTCCTAGTTAGCTTTAAGCTACCTCCTCTTCTTTCACTGGATGGAGATGTGTTGATAGTTGAGCAGGTCATAGATGCAATCTGACTTAAGGTTCAAACTTCTATAGAACTCTCGCATTCAAGCACGATGCCCACCATTGTTGATATCAAGCATGAGATCTTTCCTCTTTCTCAACTCTATTATCACCTTCAGGCAATTTCTACAAGATGGGGATTTGTTTCTTTCAAGGAATTTTTTGAGCTGGACCAAGCATATAGGCTCATTCATACTATCATCTGAATGAATGATGCAGATTGGGAGGCGTAGCATTTCACTTTCCTCAATCTCCAATAATTACCAAAGGCCTAGGTTTGTGCCTCCATGGGAAAAGGCCCCCTATGAGTCACTAGAACTATGAAGCAATTTTTCCTTAATCATTATTTATTTTTGTCTTTGTATTTTTTTGGCTTCAGATGTGTTCACACTCAAGTAAAGTTGTTCAAAAAGGTGTGCATTGTGCCACGTGGTGGTTGCACAACTTTCATTTATCACCTTCCTTTTGAGAGAGGACCGGGACATGTGTCAACTTGGTGAAAATTTTCTCAAGGAGCGATTTTCATGAGTCTGAATATTTTTTCCTATTTGACACATCATCTCTTCACTGCGAGAAGTTTGCATTTCTATGAAGCGATCTCTTTTGGAGTTTGTTAGAGCTTGCTGGCCCCTTTTTGGTTTTCAAGACTAAAGCTTTGAGTCAGTGTCGTTGGGTTATGTGACTGGTCAACTAGACTTTTGCTAGGCTTTTTTCTAGTATCTGATCATTTTTAGATAACTATCTTTCCTAAATATCTAAAAGGAATTAATGCAATCATTGAGAATTGATCAGAAAATATTTCTATGACCTAACTAAAGATCTATGATCAGATTGTGTGTTATCAAATGCCAACATCTAGCAGCAATTAATTCTATGTTGTGGTAGTGGTTTTCTCTTGTTGCATCTATAAATGAGAGGTAGCAACAAAACAAAGGGGTTGGTTCCAAGCTTCAGTTTCCTTTGCTAAGGAAAAGCTTTCTTTAGTTTTCTTAAGTTATAGAACTATTTTCAAAAGTAGACTTGCACAACTACTTTTTTGTGGCATGTTATATTTTTTATGCTCAAACTATTATTGGATTGGCATTAAACCTCTATTTTAAAGTTCATTTGATATTGAAGCACAAACTGTTTGGGGGAAATCTTTGAGACTATGCATGTATGGCCTTTATCAAGATTTCCTTCTTTATGCTTTCATTTTTAATAAAACACTATTTCAAGTTGAATTCAAATAGTTTAAGTTGTTGATTTCCATGTTATAGGCTTATATGGTAGGATAATAACTTGTGAAAATTGGATTATGTCTATGGACTTCTCTATTTTTCTGAAGGTTTGTAGTTTTGTCATATTGTGTTGTAAGAAGTGAGTTTATGCAATTTATAAATGTTTTTTAACAAACCTTGGAAATCTTTATGTTTGATTGGACCTTAATGAACACTACCTATAGCGAGATTTGAAATACTACATTGTGCTTGTAGCTAGCCTTTGCTATTCGTCCTCTTCCCAAAAATGAAGGGTTGTGGCTTTATGTGTCTACATATATCATTCATAGGAAGTATTGGGTTTGAAATGTTGTAAAAGCTTTGGAACATCACCATTTTTATGCTTTGTGTTTACATTTCCTTCTACCCTTATCTCCAAACAATTAGAGAAGAGTCAACTTTCTATAAAAATCCTAAAGGTATTCAGTGAAGCGCAAATAAGTCCTCCACTCGTTGAATTTCCCATAAGACTATTGGAGAGGCACAAGCTTTTATGATCAACATGAACTATATCCAGTAGTTTGGTAGTAGAATATTTTTTTGATCTGTAATGATTTCTTGCCTGCTTTCCAAACTAACAATTCCTGTGAATAACATTAATAGGAATTGTAATTCTTGGTAAATCTCTCATGGCATGAAAAAAATTAATCCTTTCCAAGTTATCAAAATTCATGTGACACATTGTCCTATGCCATAACCAACTATCATTTATCTAAGTCATAAAGCATCATCCATCAACACCCTTAAGTTGATAGATATTCCCTTTAGATTGCTTTCCTGTAACAATCAACATTCTGAATCCTTTTCGGATCTCAAATTTCTCATCCTTAAACACAAGATCATATCCTTTTCTACACATCTGACCAATGATCAACAGATTATTCCATAAACCCTTAACATAGTAAATATCATCATTATGATGCTTTCCGTCAAAACTTACTAAACCTATCCCACAAATTTTAGCACCAGTATCATCTCCAAACATAACCAAGCCTCCATCATATTTCACAAGCTTGAAAAACTCAATTTTATCAATAGTCTTGTGATGTGAATAACCACTATCAACTACCCAAAAATTCTTCTCTTGTTTAGCATGCAGGTTAGAGATAACTGTACCTTCATTTTTCTCCTTCTCCTTCTCCAAAGGGATTTCCTTTGTCTATTTTTTAGAATTATCAAAATTAGGTTCATCCTTAATCACCAAGAATAAGCATTCATTGTCATCTAGATCTCCATATTTTGAATCCTCATTAGAAATACTAGCATTCTCATTCACATAGTAATCTTTTTTAATCTTATTTCCTTCCTTTTCTTTCTCATATCTTTGTTTATTTCTTTTAGCTCTTTCTAGAAATTTTGTAGCATAATGACCCATTTCTCCACAACTAAAGCATTTAAAGGGTAACTTACCTTCATAATGAAAAAATCCTTCTCTCATTCTTCTTACAAAGTTATCTTTTATTTCATGAAAGTTCTCTTCATCTAGATCTTCAGCTTTTGTAGATTTAAAAACAACCTTTGATTTGCTTCCATTTCTTAGACTCGACTTCCTCATTTCATAAGATGTCAAAAATACTAATAGAAGATCCATAGTACAAGTCATATAATCTATAGTCTACTCAATAGCCCTCACCTTCTCACTATAAGCATCAAGAATAGTTCTGAGAATCTTCTTTACAATCCTTGTTTCATCAATAGTAGCACCAATTCCTCACATTCTAGCCACTATCTCATCCAACCTCTATACATAAGCTTTAATATTTTCATCTTCAAATATATGTAGAAGATCAAACTATCTCCAAATTTTGTAGTTTTTCCTCCTTAACTCTTTCATCAGCATCATGTGCTCTTTCTAAAGCATCACAAACTTCCTTAGTTGTATTTAAATTTTGAACTTTAATCAAATTGAAATGTACTACACTATTCTTGAAGATAAACTTCACCTTATTGTTTGCTTCATGCGATTTTGTTTCTTTAAGTGTACTTGGACGATTAGTAGGAGGAGTGTTAGGATTCTTGTAATATTTCTCCACATCATATTCGTAATACTTCAAATATTCTTCCATCAATACTTTCCAGATACCATAATTAGTTCCATCGAACCTTAGATAATTGAAGACCATTTTTCCAGCCATCCTAGACCTTCCTCAAGTGGTCAAGCTCTTCACAAAAGAACCAAGCTTTGATACCAATTGTTTAATAGGAGAACTTAGAGGGGGGTGAATTAGTTTTCATAGAATTAAACCTTTAATTTAGTCACCGAAACTAATACTTAAAAATGCTTAAATGATTAATCATCAAATGCCAATCCAAAAACTCAAATCCACCACATAAACAAAATAACACCATATTTACATGGAAAAACCAATCAGGGTAAAACCACAGTGAGGATTAACTTGCACTATAGACAATATCAAAACTGATTACAAAATGTATCACTACCTAAAACAAGGCTCACTACCTAAAATAAGGACTCACTATCTGAAACAAGGACTCACTGTCCAATAGGGCTACAAACTTGAGGGATCACTTCCATAGAGATATAAAGAAGAAAAAGAAGACTTGTTACAAATAGAGTACAATCCCAATGCAATAGAGGATTCAACCATAGTCACTCAATCAAATTTCTTGAATGATAGAGTTCGCGTTTTGTTCACTACATCCAGAAACTCAGCTTTAAGCTTCGCATTGATCTCCCACAGTTGCAACACATACACAAACACACACACACTTATTGAATAAAATAAATTTCACATCAAACTGCACTATCTCTTTTCTTTTATCACTCTTCTTATTCGATCTTACATCTTGATTTCATCATTAACTGATCTTCCATTTATACCATCTTCATCTTTAAAACATATCCAAATTTGGCTATCCAAATCCAAATTCAAATTAGGTCATCACCAAAACATCCTAGGGTGGAATTAGAATGAAGGTGACCCAAACAAATGCTTCAAGGGAGCCAAAAAAATCCAACACGCTTCATTATCCTCAAAAGTAATATTTCACACAAGGTCAACCAAACTAGTGTAAAACACATAGAACCATTAAGCACAAATCTTTCAAACGCCAAAATTATCTTCAATATAACTAGGAAAAAACAACTCTAGAACCAAAATTCATAAGACTTCATCAAAGAGAAATCTAAACTGACACCATTTCTCCCAAACCTCAACTAGAAACATAGAAAGTTACCATAGTTCACAACTAGTGAACACAACTTACACTGAACAATGAATTAGCAACCAAAAATATGGATATAACATCTAATAACAACCATGGAAAACATATCTGAACCACACAACCACTAGAACAAATCCAGACCAAAAATCAGAGCAACCATTGAACACATGCAACATATCTTTATTACAATTTTCTCAATATCCTCGACATATACAACCAACAACAACTAGTAGATAACCAGTTGACATCAATGACAACACTAACAATATTTCCACAACACTTTCATTCTTGAAACAAAGAGGTTTTGGGAGGACCTGCAAGGAGGAGTTAGTGGGAAGCATGGAGAGGAAGGCAACCAATTCTTGGGGTTGTGCAAAAACAACACTATGAATGTGTAGAGGACATTAATTTGTATTTACATAGAAGGAAAAGTGAAAGAGAAAAGGGTGAAAGAGGAAGAGTGATCAAAGTTGAAGGAATATTTGGGAGACTTTCCAAACAATAGATTTGAGGGTATGGCTATGAGAGCCAAATGTTGTAAATCTAATTTTTTCTAAATTGTTTGCTAGCATAACTTGTAATAGTTCTCATAATTCAATTTAATTCTCATTTTGAATGTAAAAATTGTTCTATGTTTAATCTCTAATTTTTTGTGAGTTGTGGATTGGGGTGGTTTTTGTTTGCATCAAGAAGTAACCAAAGTGTGTTCTTGACCAAAATAGTTTGGCATGACTGGTGCAGGGGCACCCGAGCTCAATTTGTGTAAATGAGTTCTAATGTTTAGTTTAGTGTGTTAAGTCATGTTTTTGAGTTTTTTCAATTTAATAAGGTCATATTAGACCACATTTTGATGTAATAAGTCCTTCTAAAAGGTCATTAGGTGGCTGGGATTTCAATTTGAAAAGTTGTCAAAAAAATGTAAACTTGCTAAAAATGCAACAAATTGCAAAATGGTGGAATGTCAAGAGTCAAGTAGTTAGAAGGCTAGTTTGTGTTAGTTGCTAGAAAAATTCTTGATGTAAAAAATTTATATAGATGTTGGATGGTCATTTGGGGGGTGGTTGTTTATTCTTGAAGAGCTAATAAATTAAAAAACACACCTTTTCTTGTGTAATTTCTACTAATTTTCTGTTCTCCAGATCTGTCTAGTTCTGTACAGGAGTTTATTGTTCTATGAGCTTTTAAAATTGATATATATATGTTCTAGATTCCATGTGGCTTTTGTGGGATTGAGATCTATTGATTTTTGAGTTTTTAGTGACTAATTTATTGACTTCGGGTCTATACAGTCAACAAAGCTTTGAAAGCATAAAATGTTGTAAAGACTCTTTCCACCTATTGTATTTTCCTATGGCTCAGTGGAATGAGCCTAGAATGGTAGGTTTATATGCTTAGATGTGTGTTGAGAGAAGAGGAAGGCTAGTGGTGGATTTTTAGTTGCTTACCTTGTGGTATTTGAATGAATTTAGGCATGAAAATGGTGGTTTCAGGTAGAGGTTTGATGAAATTTTAGTGCTAAAGGATTGGTGAAGGCTTGGGAGGCATTGATAGGTCTATTTTGATGTGTTGGAGGTTTTGAAATAGAGCAGAAAGGCCTGGAGGGTGTATTTCCATTAAACCCTCTTTGGTTCATGCATATTCAACCCTAGAATGAGGGTTTATTAGTTGGGTGTTAAGATAAATGTCTTGGGGGATAAACCCCTTTGATTCAAAATTTTTGGGGACTAAAAAGAGATTTCCCATAGATTTTTGAGTTTGGGAAGGTATTTGGAGTACACTTGCTTTGTTAAGTAGGCCTAATTGAACCTTGTAGTAGAACAATCTATTTTAGGCGAGTATTTTGAAAAGCAAGCACACATGATTTATTTATATGTTTAAGTGGGCCTTAATGGGTTCTCAGAACTGCTTTCAATTTTTGGAGATCTAAATTGGTTGAGAGATTATGCCCGTTTTTTTGTTTTTGGACTACTACTAGCCTATGAGTCAGTTAGGAGTGAATGTTTAGGGAAGAAATAGATCAGAGTTTTTGGAACCTTTCCTTGGTTTGAGTTAGTAATTTTAATGATGTTTAAGATGGTTTTAAGATTCAATAAGAGGTTTTATGGCTTAATTCCAGTTTTGGGTGTTTGTATCAAGTGTTTTGAGAAGAAAATGATAAGTCAAAGGTGGATGAATATGAAAAGATTGTTTGAGTTTAGATAAGTTGATATTGTTTGAGTGTTTTGGACCCTACTACTACATCAATGACCTATAGATACTCCTATGATAATTCTCCATACATGATTTAGTCTTGCATGACCCCAAAACTCTTAGGTCAACAACACAAAATAAAATTAGTGAAGCAACAATTGAGTGAACCAAGTGTTCATCCAAAAACTTGACACGTGAACCACCAAACCACTTGAAATTTGGAGTGTACAAACTTCTAACATCTTCAAGAACTTTCTAAAATCCACACAACACAATGATTGTCCACATTTGAATGTGGAGCATTCTAGTTTGAACTCTACAACTATAACTATATCTCTACTTAGTCTAATACTTTTTCATCATGATCTTCTACTAACAAAGACATAAATACTTGAAGCTTTATATATTGACACCTTCAATACATACCATTATCACCTAAAATCTTCATGACAAGATATTCCAATGTGGACCACAAAACTGATGCTCTAGTGTTACATCACTATCTTAGTCTGGGACTTAGCCAACTTCCACAAGAAACACTTGATCTGATCTAGACTATATACATACTAATAAACCATCACTTATACAATGGTTTTACATTAATAACTACACCATACATAATCATGCTCATGTTTCCAATAATCTCCCTCTTTGTATTTGATAGCAACACACTTCTCTGCTCCACACCCACTTTAACATAAAGGGAAAAGGGTAGTAAATCCACATTACATCCCCTTATAGATATATCTACATGAAATACTTGATAAAATCTACCATATCCTTGCTGAAACCCACCACCAGCCATAGGTGCAATCACCACAACTTATATCATCTTTGTGGCTACTTATGAAAACTTTTAATAATTGTATCAAAGAAGAAATAAAAATAAAATATAATCCATTTGACTCTGAATTCTTAAAAAATTGCAATTAAAACCATGCATTTCCTTAATAATTTCTAAGATATCCTAGGTATGTGAGTTTTTGTGTTCAACACCCAGAATATTCAGAGGGGGGTGAATTAGTATTCTCTTAAACCATTCAAATATTAAACATCTAATCACTAAAGAATATTCAACTATAATAAAGAAAGAAAGTAGGAGACATCAAAAACACCAAATAAGACATAAACACCGAGATTTTAATGTGGAAAACCCAAAATGGGGAAACCACAATGAGGATTAGCTCATTATATATTATAACTAGTTATAGTATATTTACAGAAGTGCTCATTATAGGTGGACTCACTGTCTAAGTGGAATCACTTCTCACAAGGAAAAAATAGAAGAGAGATTGTGGATCCTAGCCTATTTTGAACTATTACAATTGCATCTATCATATGCATGAAATATAATTCCAATGAAGCTCAATAAACTGACTTTACACACTTCATTTGATTCAAATATAACACTCTGATTTCCTCTACATTCCCAACTTAAATTCACAATGCTATTATAATATTAACACATGTTGAATCTTTGCAACATTCATCACACACACAAAAGCGGGTATGTGCAAGATCATCATGGAAAAAGGCTCTTAAGGCAAAAAATCAGAAAAATCAGAGTTAGGTAACTTGATGTAAAATTGAATAAGTTATTTATATTATTTGAAAAATATGTAAGAATAGAATCTATAGAAAATTGAATGTAGTTTCTAAACTACTAGGTTTATTTTTATTTTTAAATCTATTTGGTAAAAATTGAAATTTTAATGAGTAGTACTTAAATTTCACGAAAGAAGTAGGTGTTTGTTTGACCACCTAACCACAATAAAATGATAATATTTTTTTTATAATATTTTAGACATAAGTAGAGGACTCATGTCTGGATGTGATGCATATTTTTTGTAATTTTTTTCCAAGTAAATAATTAATTATGATTTTTTATTACAACTTTTAAAAATATAAAAACTTCGTATGTTTGACCACCTTAACTTGGTCAAAACTTCATGAAAATCATTTTTTCTCTTTTTAATCCTATAGTATGTGAAGCATAGAATGTGATGCATGTTTTGGATTCCAAAAATGTGATACCATTTGAAAGAGATAGATGTTTTTCAATCAACCTATCAATCAGGACTTTAGTTGTAATTCAAATAGAAAATGAATAATAATTATTTATTAAATTCAAAGTAAAACATAATTTATATTGGTGGAAATTTGAGAATCTCATTTAAAAACCCTTTTCATTTCATCAATTTTGGGTAAAAAAGTCATCAGCCACATACCCTACAAATACCCATCATATTGCCACTTTTTGGCCCATCATGATTCTGCACATACCCAAACACCAAAAATATCTAACATATATATCTGCTTCAAGCATAAAATTAATTAGGTTAGCTTAATTAGATGTAATACCCAAAATACAACTTTTTGGCTCAAAAAAGATTTCATACACACCTTGTGCCAAAATAAAAATACTCAAAACCACTTGAAATAGGTTAGGATTGACCTATAATAGATCCCAAATAAGAACACCACTTATTTTTTCCTTTGCATACCTTCAAACTTATTAGGTTGGCATCACTGAAGACCTAATGCTAAAATTCTTCAATTTCATATCCACATTCGAACATGTGGACCTAAAAAATCAATGCCAACTAGAATTCCTACACAAATTCCATCTATCAGCATCTCCTCAAATGTGAAAAGCCAAAAACTTATCTGTAGATAAGTGCATACTCTCCCACTCAAATGCACTATATAGGAAATAACTATAAACTACTAGGTCAGACTTCTATTACTTAGATCTCTCAAACCTAAAGCCAAAAAATGATGCAATTCTAGAATTAGATACTTCTAACAACCAACAAAATAATTTTATAAGTGCAAGGTAAAAAATTAATTAGCAAACTTGTGCAGACCCAAAAAAAATTGCTCTTTTATAGTGAAATAGCATAATTGACACTTAGTCAATTTCCCATTACAACCAACTTTACCAAAAAAATCCACTTTGCAAAAATGTCTTCAAGAAAAACTCAAAAACCTATTAGAACCAATCAAAATGATCTGCAATGATTTTCACCATGATTTCCATATCAATATATAATGTTGACATCAATGACAACATTGCAACAACTAGAAATATACCTTGTGTTTATCCTTCATGCCCATGTTGCCAACAATAGCATCAATGACATTCTTCCAACAATATCCCCCTTTTTCATTTATTGAAACATACCAACAATCTCCAAAATATTATCACTTTGACATCAAGGGAAAAGGGTGCATACACCAACTATTCTATCATTCATTTGATCTACCCCTAATAAATATGTGCATATATACAAAATAAAAAGATAGAATTGATTCCCCCTAAGTCATATATTGGAGTGAAAAACCAAAAAATTGTATTGGAAACTACTCTATTTGCTCCACATATTTACAAAGAATTTGAAAAATTAAAAACTTAAATATATAAAAGATAAGAAATATGTCAACCAAAGGAGGTTGATGCCTGCAACTTTTGCAGATGGGTCTGCCATGCTTTATTGCCATCTTCCCATGTCTTCTTTGTATCCCTAAGAAATCTACACATAGTTTCATATTCCATCAATATATCTTCTCCTTCTTCCATAATTCCAAGTACCAAATTCATCTGCATATCTTTATTGTCACTTAGAAGGGCACTTGAGACAGGTTAAAAAAATTTGGTCGCCAAGTTCCCTATTTCTCCAAACTATAAGATGACACTTTCCCTTTGTTCTTGTAGCTGGAAGAACTTCTTATGCATATCTTCAATACCATTCCTTGTGTTTCTAGTAAATTCGAACACTAGATCATATGCACCAAAGGCTTTATTGATTTGGGACTCAATAGAGTCCATCTCACTTTTTATGCTTTATGTGGCTTCGGGCCACTTCATGCATAATTGGAACAAGGCCTTCACCTCATCCACACAAATATGTGCATTTGTCACCAATTCTAAAATCTTTTTGTGTGTAATTGCACACTTCTCTATGATATCCATCATCCTTTTATCATTTTTTCTCTTCTCTACCTCTTTTTCTACTTAACCTCTAAGTCCAAATGCATATTCTTTAAAAGAATCAATTAATAGCTTTAAGTTTTCCATATTGGAGTGAGATGTATCAATTTTTTCTCCAAGTATGACCTCCTGTAATGATTTGATTGATTCCTCCACTAATTCTCCACTTTTCTAGTGAGTCTCTATGATCTCCTTTTAGGAAGATGCATGAAATACATCTCCCAATTGTAGCTTGTGATGGGGAGAGATCTTGTTTGGATCTACATTTCCCTATTGCATTGGAATTTGTATTAGTTGTTATGACACAATAGGTTGGAATTCAACTATATTCCTTTTATATTCTTTAAGGAATCTCTAGAGGAGCTGAAGGATTCACCAAAAGGATTTTCAATTTCTATAGCCTTTCCATTTACATCATTTTCCTCAGTATTTCTAGAGTTTTTTTACTTTTCTTCTTTTTTTTGTGCATCTTTGGATGCATCTCTATTCTTATCTTCATCTTCTTTTTATTTCTCTCCTTCCCTCTCCGCATAAATTTTTTCTTCACCATCATCCTTATTCTCTTCCTCTGAAGGGTTTTCTATGTTAACCAAAGGAGTAATGTTTTCTTCTAGTACAGGAAGAGGAGTATCTTTCTTTGCAATGTCTTCTCTGACAACTACTTCCTCAACATTATTCTCTATCATTTCTTCCACTTCCAAATGAAAATTATCCTATGTAGCATCATCATTTGCATCATCCTCATGTTGAGCATCATATATTTGCACATCTCCATTTTTTTTGTTCTAGAGTAGGGATCTCCATATTCACTTATTCTTTATTCTCTAGTTTCATTCCTAGATTTTGTGCTATCTCTTCTACTGTTTGAAAGATTTCCTTTTAGATTCTTTCAAGATCATTCTGATCTTTACCCATAAGGGTTGTCACCATTTGTTTACTTTAAGTTCCTTACTAAATACTATAGCCAAAGTGGCTTTGTTTTCCTTAGAAAGAGGAGCACTAATCCTTTCCAATGCTTCTTTTCTTAGCCTTTCTTCTTCACTTCATTCAAAGCCTTCTTTGTTTCTAAATTCTTCTTCTTTTTTTGGAGAAGCCTTCTTGGTGGCTTCTTTCTTCTTTTCTTCCTCTATCTCCTCTTTGTTGTCTATGTCAATAATGTCAAATATTCTTGTTTTAGCACTAGATTCACCTTGTGAAGCATCATTTCTCCTCTTGAGGACCAATGGGTGTACTTCCTCCTCCCCTTCATCTTCTTCTACATTTACACTTGTAAATATTTCTCTTATTTCCTTTGTTTTAGGTGTGAAAGGTGGTGCTACTAGAGTATCCTTCTTCCTCTCTATCCTTGTCATATGCATAACCAAAGGGGATTTCTCATTTTCAAAAGGACTAACAATTGATTTTCTCTTCTCTTCAATAGGCTACCTATTTTCAGAGGAATTCTAAATAGGAGGAGTGCTAGCTATCCTACCGGATCTTCTTGTGCTTTTGGATCCTCCTGAAACACTAGATTCTCCCTTAGCTTTTTCCCTTTCATACTACATTTTTTCCTTTGATATGTCCATTTCCTCTGCAATCTCTTCAACCATCTTTCTAACCTTCTTCTATATTACTATTTTCTTCTTCTCCATGTGCACCTCCATGTATTTATCTTCATAAGTTCCATATCTTGCCTTAAATGTGTCTTTTTCACTTTTCAATAGAATATCAACAATGTACGGATCCACATAGTCCTTGGTTCAACTTCCTCCATGATACCTTCATCAATATTAACCAAGAATATGATGTAATTTCTATATTTTTCTACTATTTTACTTGGAATTCTATCTCACTCATGCATTCTCTCCTAAAAAATAGAAAAGAAGGCAGTGTGTTCCTTATCTTGTGCATTTCTATCACCAAGACCACTCATAAAGTCTTTGATTTGGTGAGAAACTGGTTTTTCTTGCAACCATTTAACTCCTTTTGTTTCAAGGATTTCTTCTAGAAAATGAAACAGTAGGCACATAACCAAAGTACCATATATGAATGCATACTTCTTTTTTTTTTTTGCTTCATATTTTTTATCAATTTTTTCCTTAACAACTCACAAAAATCATAGACCATTCCTTTTTCAACCATCTCATATGCCACACTAATTGCGATGGTAGCCACAAAATTATCCTTTTTAGTGAAATAGATTTTGCACCCAATTAAAATTGATTCATATCTGATAGCTAGATTTCTAATGGGATTTATTGGTAAATCCCTCTTGTTGTATGTTGCATCTATGAGTTCCATTACTACTTCATTCTTAACTAATTTCAACATTGGAATAGGTCTGGTGGAGAATAGACTTGCAACCTCTCTAATCACTTCTTTTCTTATCATTTTAGGCATGTTGGTCCAAACAAATTTGTCATGGATTATGCTTAATTCCATCTAACCCATTTTCTACTAAAACAAAAATTTGGAAACCATTGCCATACATCCAACTTCTTCATGACTTAAATTTTGGTTGTGGCTTCTCAGTAATATCTATAACCCTTAGTGTAGCCATGAATTAAAATTGCTAAAACAACTTTATGAAAACTAGGATAAACAAGATTCATAAATACCTTTTCTTTTGTTTGTCGAACTAGGGTTTTGATGCACGAAATCACAGATCACCTTGATAACTCCTTTGTTGTTCTGCTCCTTCTCAGTTTCCATTATGAATTAATTTTATTTTGTGAAGTCACTTAAAATACTTTTGACTTACCTAATTTTGCATTAAATTCTTCAACCAATAAATATGGCAACCCTTTTAACTTTATGAACAATCAACTTATGATGCTCCACAAACTTTTGCATCATCATATTTTCTTCTATGACCTTAACCAATATATCAGGAATGTTGATATTCATCATATATCTTCATGTTGAGGCATCAACACCTCTTCTCTAGTGGGGGAAATAAGATGTTCATTAAAGCTCCCCCTCAACCATAGCTCTTAACTCATATTCTAGAGGAAAAATATACACTAGAGGATGGTATAGATTCTTCCTTGACTTCTGTCTCTTCCTTATTTCTCCAAATATTTTCCATCTCCTTATTTTTTTCTACTAGATCAACCATTTTTACTGGTTCACTCCTCTTTACCAAATTATTGTCTCTCATACTTCTGCTTCTGCAAAAATTAGTAATGTGTTTAGGCTTATTGTAATTGTAGCATGTGACATTATTTTAACCAATATTCCTTCCATTCATTCTAGATCTAAATTGATTATCTTTATGCCCAAATCCATAGCATTTATAATAGTATCCATTGAAAGATTGAACTATTCTACCATTTTTACAACCATTCATCATTTGACTTCTACATTCGCTAGCTCTATGACTAAATTTCTTGCATGTAAAGAATTGACCAGAGAAATATGTAACATTCTAATTCATTCTACTTTTACATTTTATTCCCTTATGTCCAAATTTGTTGCAAGAATAACAAAAACCAATAAAATATGGTTACCTTTGTGCATTTGGATGACTGATCGATGGCCTTCTAGCTTCATTCCTTCGATTCTAGATCTGCTTGCCATTATCTTCTTATCTCCAATCTTCTTTTTAGTGTTTGATTCTTGATCTGATTTTGAACTTTATCCTATCTCAAATCCTAATCCACCTTTTTCTTTAGAGCCTTTCTTATTTGTAATCATCTCATCAAGCTTTGTAGCACTCATCTTGAATTTTTCTTCATGACTCCTTGCTTTCTCTAAATGTGATCTCAGATTTATCACTTCTTGTTCAATCCTTGTACATTCCTTTGATTTTCTTCTCACCATTGCATTCAAACATTCTTCAATTATTTTATTTTCTTCAATTTGTAATTTCAAACTAGTGATGGTTTCATTTTCTTCCTTCAATTTCTCACTAACCTCCTTATGTCTTTCTTTGATCTTCTCAATTTTTTTTCTCAATTTTCTGATGCATTCATTTGCTTCTTTGACATTTTCTTTTAGATCTCTATTTTCATCTTCATTCTTTTCAAGATCTTCAGGGGTAACTTTGAGCTCTCCATCTTTGTCAAGCATACAATCTTCTTCTTTGATTCCCATAGCTAGAATATCTTTCAGAGGAGGGTATGTGCAGGATCATCAAGGAAAAAACATTCCCTTAAGTGGCAAAAAATTCAGAGAAATCAGAGTTAGGAAACTTGATGTAAAAATTTGAATAAGTTATTTATATTATTTCAAAAATATGTAAGAATAGAATCTGTAGCAAATTGAATGTAGCTTCTAAACTACTAGGTTTTTTTTAAATCTATTTGGTGAAAATTTGAAATTTCAATGTAGTAGTACTTAAATTTCAAGGAAAATAAGAAGTAGGTGTTTCTGACCACCCTAACCACAATAAAATGATAATATTTTTTAATAAGATTTTAGACATAAGTAGAGGACTCATTTTTGATGTGATGCATATTTTTTGTAATTTTTTTCCAAGTAAATAATTAATTATGAATTTTTATTACAACTTTTAAAAAATTATTAAAACTTCGTATGTCTGACCACCTTAACTTGGTCAAACTCACAAAATTCATTTTTTCTTTTTTAATCCTATAGTATGTGAAACATAGAATTTGACACATGTTTTGGATTTAAAAAATGTGATATCGTTTAAAATCTATAGATGTTTTTCAATCAACCTATCATTAGGGACTTTAGTCGTAATTTGAATAGAAAATAAATAATAATTACTTATTAAATTTAAAGTAAAGCATAATTTATATTGGTGGAAATATGAGAATCTCCTTTAAAAACCATTTTCATTTCATCAATTTTGGGTAAAAAAAAGTTGTCAGCCACATACCCATCATATTGCCACTTTTTGGCCCATCATGATCTTGCACATACCCAGGAGTAGGAAATTTTCTATCAGCCATATGTTCAACCTCCAAGATCTTCCCCAAGTGGTTAAGCTCCTTCTAAGGAACTTGGCTCTAATACCAATTGTTGAACACCCAGAATACTAAGAGGGGGGTTGAATTAGTATTCTCTTAAACCATCCAGACATTAAACAACCAATCACCAAATCCTATTAAACTATAATTAAAAATAAAATAATGAAACATCAACAACACCACATAACACATGAACACCAAGATTTTTACATGGAAAACCAAAAATGGTAAAAACCACAGTAAGGATTAAAGCTCACAATATATTATAATCAGTTATAATATATTTATAGAAGTGCTCACTATCCAAGTGTACTCACTACCCATAGAGAAAAAAATAGAAGAGATATTGTGGCTCACAACCTATTTTTAACTATTACGATTGCATCTATCATATGCATGAAATATAGTTCCAATGAAGCTCAATAAACTGACTTTACACACTTCATATGATTAAGATCTAACACTCTACTTTCCTTTTCATTCACACCACTTTAATATTCTACTCAACATTCACAACTTAAATTCACACTACTCTAATAATATTTGCATGTAGGATCTTCGCAACATTCATTACACACACAAAAACATCAAAAATATCTAACATATATATTTGCTTCAAGAATAACATCAATTAGGTCATCCCAATTGGAAGTAATTGTTGGCCTTCCTATTGCACCAAAAGGTTGACCTACCAATTCCCAATACGAGCTTTAGATAAGATCCATAGGAGGTGGTTAAACCATGTCACAAAACCAGGCAATGTACTAGACAAGGAAGACCAAGGGACACACCATCTTCCAACAATCCCCCTAGCACAAGCGAGGGGTTTGAACATGTGACGTTGGCTCTGATACCAATTGTTGGCCTTGCTATTTCAAAAAAAGGTTGACCTGTCAATGCCTAAAACAAGCTTTAGATAAGATCCACATGAGGCAGTTAAACCATGTCAGAAATCCAGGCACTGTGTTGGACAAGGAAGACCAAGGGACACACCATCTTGCAACAGTAACACCCAAAATATAACTTGTCGACTCAAAAACTTTTCATACACACCTCATGCAAAAATAAAAAAATAAAAAAAACTTAAAATAGGTTAGCATGGACCTATAATAAATACTACATAATACTGCAACACCTATTTAACCTTCATACACCTTCAAACTTATTAGGTCGACGCTGCTAAAGACCTAATGCTAAAATTATTCAACAGTATATCCACATTCAGACATGTGGACCTAAAAAAATAATTCCAATGTGAATTACTACACAAATTCCATCTTTCAACATATCCTCGAATGTGCAAAGTGAAAAAATTATCCATGAAGAAGTGTAGACTCTCTCATTCAAATGCACTATATAGGAAATAACCTAAAACTACCAGGCTGAACTTTTGTTACTTAGATCTCTCAAACCAAAAGATAAAACATGATAAAATTCTTGAATCAAATACTTCTAACAACCAAAAAAATAATGTTAGAAGTGTAGGGTGAAAAATTCAATAGCGGACTAGTGTGGACCCACAAACAAGTGCTTTGTTACACTAAAATAGCATAATTGACACTTAGTCAATTTCCCATTACAACCAACTTTACCAAACCAAAACACTTTGAAAAAAAGTCTTCCACAAAAACTCCAAAACCTATTAGAACCAATCAAAATTATCTTCAATGATTTGCACCATCATTTCCATATCAAGATACAATGTTGACATCAATGACAACACCGCAACAACTAGAAATATACATTGTGTTTATCCCTCATGCTTATGTTTCTAACAACATCATCAATGAAATTCTTCTCACATTCTGATCATTTAGAGATATCATAAAAGTTGAGTGAGGCATTTAAGATTATTTTTTATTGTTACGTTTCCCCAAGTACCTGAATACTTAAACACCCGATTGACACCTTTTACCACAACACTGCTAAACTACAAAAAAATAATGATGTAATCCATTAATCCAATATTCTACACCAAAAAAAGATTATTTTCCATGGTGGAATTTTACTTCACCCTAGCCTTAGTGAAGTAAGCTTCTCCTAAACCATGCATTTGTGCTTGAATTACTCAAAAACCAAATTACCCGACTTTCCATGACAACTTGTGAAATTGAAACCTCCTTTCATAATATTTTGATCTTTTATTATCCTCAACCCTTTTCCAAGTAGCTAATTTAAAATTTGGGTCTCCAAGCTTTTGTGAATTTGGGGAAAGTTGTTCAAACACATAATAATATAACTTAAAAATTAAATTTTGTAAGATAAGATAAGATCTAAACATGACATATAATACTTCTAGAAATATTCCCATGACCGAAGTAAACAAAAATTGTGAATAGGAGCTGCTAGTGGTCTAATTAGGTAAAATAACATATTCCCACCAAGATACGATAAATCCAAAAACTATTTTTATCATGGTTTTCTCTCGAAAGGGTTTCTACTTAAATATTTTTTTCCTAATTTTGAGATCTTTTGTGATTGATATTATTACGACTGTTAAGATTTAACTAAGTAAATATTTATCTTATATTGGTTCACCCTCCCCTCCCAAAATAAGTGTGTTAATTTTGACCAAAAAAAAATTATGTGGGAAAGGTATTGTAATGACAGAAAAAGTACTCCCTAATGTGACATTGATTTAGTGTTGTAATGTGTTCAACACATTTACATTAGTTCTTGGGCCCTTGTGAACTAAATGGACTTAATCATACATTATTTAATATGTTGTAAAGTGTTGTACCACACTTTCACACTAATCTAGTTTTTTCATTATTAATTGGGCTTCTTTATGCTTTAATTGGCCCTATTTTGCATCCACAAGCCTCATTTGATGCATCTTTATGAGGATAATCCCAACACAAACCAATATCTAATCATAATTCATGTCCTTTTAGGTTATGTGGCCCAGATTTAGTGATCTAGGACTCATACACCACCTTGGATGTATGAGTCCCACCTAGATTTTGGGGTCCCAATCCTGATTTTGCATCATTGTAAGCATTTTTGAAAAATGTGTCGTATTGGTTGCTTTTTAATAACCAAGATGATGTTTAGAATTACCTATGGACTTTTCCATTTCCCATTTCCATATTTAGTGATCTAAGGGGATTTTCCAATAAACGAGTGAAAGCTGCAAAACTTTCCTCCTACACTTTGGGCTCTGTGAAACCTAGGAGGGTGATCCCACAATGTATATTCAAGAACTTATGTGACTAATATTTAAATACATTGTATACAATAGATAATTCTCATATGACCACTCAACAATGTAGTGTACCAAAAGAGTTGGCAGTTCTTTTAATGATACCCTACTTCAAGGCGCATTAGAATAATGAAATTTTTCACAAAATAACTACAATGGTAACTCATTTGAAAGGTTTGTAAATAAAGGGTGATTTTCTAATGAACTTACCCGAAAACTGTATTATGAATATTTTACTCGAACTAGTTCCTTATCCTAAACATGGAGTAAATCTTAACCTATGCAACCTGATAAAAATTCTACACATAGCAACATCTATTATTTAAAAACAATGCATTACAACATTTCCACATTACATTCTCAATCACCACTTTTTATAGATATTCTAGCACATAATTCATATGAGTTAACAACTTCATTCAAGCATTTAAACTAATTCCTTGAACTAATAAGCAAGAATGAAACCACACATCCATTGGAATGCAATCGAGAGGACCAAAACAATCCTTGATTATATTATTCATAGCTCATAGGATAAGTACAAAGGAGAGAAAATGGCCATGAAATTAGCACCATTCTGTATTATATTTGCTATCTTTTTTATCAAAATTACATACATAACTATAGACTCGGAACCTAAGAAAAAACTCAAAATATGCTCAATATTCTTTCTACATTTCACTATGTCAATTGCAATACAATGAACCCCTACTTTCTGGCCTTGAATTCCTTCTTATAGAAATGAAGGAGCAAAACAAGCTTTGGGCCAAAAAGAACACATATCACTATTTTACTAGACCATTGCAACATATATTCCATTTTAGTTGCATTTGAGTTCTTAAATGGTGGGAAACATGTATGAGACAAAAGTAATCCTCATTCATTGTTGTAGATCCAGTCCCACCTCCAAAAGGAACCATTTGTTTGTTACAACAGGTCCAAAATATCTTCCTCGCGATCAAAAAGTGTTTTCCACGCACATACCTAGTCAATAAAATTTAAAAAGCATGAAAAGCAATAAAAGATACAAAATTGATTCATCCACATCAACATATATGTCACCAATTTTCATATTGAGGAGAGAACAATATATGTTGCAATACTTCAACAAAAGCTTAATCTACACTATTTTTTCAAGATATGCATTGTTTCTCTCCTCTCCATTATTCACCATATTCATTACCATCCATATATAATCTTATTCAATAAAATTTTCCAAACAGGTGTTGTACTCATCTTCGATGGTTCATTTTGCATCCAATAGCTTCTACACTTTTACACTATGCTGAGTGTATCTAGCATCAATTAATGCTCTAGCCTTTCTAACAAATACATCCATCCACATTTCAAATCTAGCCATGTTATCAATGTGGAGGTTCGGCATGGAGTAATCCATTTCAATCAATAGTTCCTTAGCTCAAGGAAACCATCAAATATTTTAGGCATACCATGTTCTTCCATATCACTGAACATCTTCAATTTATTGTCAAGCTACATTCATAACTTCCCATGGAAGGTTGTTATTTCATTAATCAGATCAATGGCTTCTAATATCTTAGGAATATGAGTAGGGACCTCAGGATATTCCTTCATTTTGGACATCATTTCTTTCAATGTTCCTATCCTAGTACTCCATTTGCTCCACTCAGTTTGAAAAGCCCTTTGGACATGTAGATATTTAATGTTGGATTCATGGATTCTCTTGTAAGCTTCCCACACATCGTCAGCTCTATTGACCAATTTGGACACTCTATGTTTCAATACATCCTCAAAAATTCCACTTGCCACCTTAACTATCTCTAGTTTGGCCTCCTTTGTATTCTCATTTTATGTATTTAACTAATTTTTTAAATCATCAAATCCTTAAGGCAAAAGTCTCCCAATTTTGTGTAGAAAATTCTGAAGAAGAAAAGGATGGAAAATACAATGTCCTCAGTGACTGGCTAGCCTGAACAATGGCTCTCATCTTGTTTATTTTATCCAAGGCCTTATTATACTCCCTCACCAAGGAATCATATTTATTTTGTGAAACCTATGTTTCATCTACACTAAACATTGCAGCATGAAGAGTCAACTTAGCCATGTGGACAAGAGTTATATATGTGGCTCTCTACACCACCAAGGAACCCATGACCTATTCAATAGGCCTAGCGACCTCATGCTTTCTAGTATTGTGTTCCA